>JZKD02S0345985.1:281495-302892 GCA_000966675.3 Picea glauca | reverse complement strand
TGGATCCAACCTTCTTCCCTTCCTTAATAAGCAAGAGAATGTTATTTTCTTTAGCTTATATAACTGGCACGCCTAGCCAATCCCTTGTTTCTATACATGAAATATTCCTGGGACATAAACAATTTGAAAAGCCCCAGAAAAAATCTAGAACACGTTTCCCAGCAGATTCCAGTATGAAAATGTCATTTCTATATCATAAAAACAAATCACTATGTTTTTTAACTGAGGTTTGGGTTGACTCCATGACTTTGAAATTCTCTAAAAATAGTATTCAACAAAAATAAAGAACTGGAAGACAAGAACATCAGCCTTCGGAATTCTCAAAACCTTTACCTTCTAAGAAAATTGTTTTGACATCCTTTTGCCATAATACACGTTGGGCCTCAAATCTTTGTCATTGATATTTTCTGTAATTTTTGAGCATTTTACAAGTCTAGAAAGTCTTTTTTACAGGTATGGAGAATTGTGGGCACATTTCAATGGGGTTCCTTCGTGGAAGGATCTGCATTTGGCTCAATGGAAGCATCCTCACTTGTCTCTGTTAAGGATCATCAGGTTCTGGAGTGTTGCCACCAGCTCTCAAACCAATAAGACTACTAGCTATCAGATGTATGATAATGTTCAGCTTAATGATCCAGATATTGTATCTCAATTCATTGTATTATCAGTCATGTATGGCCAATGTGGTGAACCAACCTGGCTCACGAGTTAATAATCCAAAATACTTGGAATATAAAGATATCCATATAGGACAGTAACATATATTAAATAATAATGTATAAGAATATGAGATTGATAAGATGATATTACAATGAAGATGAGGGCTTGTATATATACCCACGCAGGGGTGCCCTTTCATAAGAGACGTGACTTTTCATATGTCATGTCTCTTCGTAATTAATTATTAATCATTAGTTATTTATATTTATTTATACTTACAAATTTATATATATTTATGTTTGGTACATTGCCTTTCCCTTAGAAATGTTTTGTCCTCGAAGCATGTTTATAGAGAGGCTTACTTCTTCGTTCTGGCTCACAATGTCTTTGCATGACTCTCTATTTTTGGTGTTGTTAAGATTGACGATACCAGACGATATGAGAGATGAAAAGTTGAGCAAAATTGTCGAATTGTGAAAGGATCAAACCATCCTAATTCAATCTTTTGTGGAACGTTGCACTTCCACGATGAATGGTTATCATGAGATTTACTTGCGTTGGTATCAATATTTTTCGGACAATAAGTTAGTCGTTCTTATCCTAAATGAGATTGATATTCTAACTGGTTAAGATATCTGCTCTTATGATTTGGGTGTCGATAAGGATTTCTTATAACATAATTTTTCTTTATCATACTTGTATCATTTTCTTCGATTAACTTTGATATATGATTTTATTCACGCACCGATGTTGCCTTGTTAATGGCTGAATTTCGATTAGTAAGTATATCTAGAGCTTCCATAGTTTGTACTCCAACATCTCTATATGTTTTTTCTTAAACTGGATTGATATCTTCTTGAGTTTTAATGTCTGGATTTTCAAGTTTCTCTTCTTTTAATTTTTTGATTTGTTCTAGTAGCCCGTGATTGAGGTATTCCAAACGAGATTTTTCTTCATTTTTTTCTAATAGGTTCTTCTCGAGATCTTGATTCTCTTGTTCCAACTTCTAAACACATTGTTTTCGAACCTTTGACTTCTTGATCTATGTAAGTAGTTTTTTACTGTGTTCTTTTAAACGAGAAATTTCTTCGTTTTTATCTTTGATAACTTCGTCAAATTCTTTTTGCATCCTTGATATTGATTTTTTATTTTCTTGAAGGATCACCTTCAAGATATCTTTAAAGTCTTTTGATGAAGGTATTATTGGTTTTGACCTCATAGCAGTGTCCTGGAATGTCATCATTTTCTTTTTATAGGAGATCACAAACTTTTTCTCCATGTTTAAGTTGAAGGTACCTAGTTTTTTAAACCAAGGTAACCCAAGAATGATGTCAATCTCTTCTTGAAACATATTTGTAACATTGAATTGAGATTTATATTCATATTCATCAGTTGTCATTTGAACTCCTTAATTTCATTTTGTTTCTTGCAAAAAATATCTTCCTTTTCAGTTATATTCAACTCTGGGATTAATAATTGGTTTGTCAGATTGATATTAATGTAATTCTCATCACAATTCATGGTGATAATCATGTTAATTTCCTTCCCTTGAATACTCCCTTTTAATGTAAATAATCTGCAACATGAAATTGGACAACCTTCATAAGAAAATCTTCCTTTCCCCTTGTTATTAGGATCCATTGATTTTGTCAGTAATTTACGATAATTAATATCTTGAGTAACCTTCTTTTATTTTTGAATTATCTCTCTATCTTAATGAAAAGTAATCAACTTTTTTTACTTCAAAACTTCTATTTTTATACTCTTCTCGATTTTCACCTTGTATAATTCCTTTAAAATATATGTATATTGACTTTTTATAATATATATATATATATATATTTCCTTTGTGGTTCACGATGCAAAGCTCGCTAAGTCCACAGTAATCCCCCCCGAAATCTGAAGAACATAGGAGGGTGAAGAATTTCGAGAATATTGACTCATAGAGAGCAGCATGTCGCATAGATGAGACTCGAACTTGGGTGGGGAGGAGAAAACTCCCCACCCCAACCAATTGAACTACAACCACTTGACCTTTATAATATATATTTAAGGGTATTAATCCTTGGTTTTAACTTCCTTAATAAAACTTCACTTTTGTATTTATTTTCACTTTTTTGCTTTTTATATATTAAAAAAAACACCTTTTCACTTATAAAGTGTGTCACCCTTATAACTTGTACATTATAGTTTTTCCTTTTTCTTTTAATAAAGAAAAACACTTTTTGACTTTTAATAAAGAAAAACTTCAATTACCCTTTTAAAAGTAAAGTAAATATTTACAGAAAGTAATTACTTAATTTATGACCATTTTTTAAACTTGATTTGGAACTTCGGTAAATGTACTCTTTTTTTTCTCTTTCTTAGGAATACTTTTAAATGAGGTACTTGGAAGTTACCACCAATTTTTTTATCTTTTAACATATAACCACTTAAAATTTCATTATCCTTCAACCTTTACGCACTTTAACAACAATATAATATGTGGCTTATCAATCAAATTTTGTTTCTTTAAACAATTGCTTAAAAAAACGTTTAGAACTGTTACCCATTGGGGTGATTGCACGGAACGAATAGCCACTGTACGGACGCGACGCGACACGGCCATACGGAACAGTACGGCAGAATTATTTCTCTAATCGAGGTTTGTACGGAAAACATACCAAAATTAATTTTAAATTGATTTGTACAGCAGCAAATACTGCAGGTACAGAATCGGTGTACTGACGGAATTGTAAGAGTGGAAGTACAGACAGATGTACGATTTGATCCTTCTTCAATTTCTATATGAACTTGAAATCTGGCGGTTACTACAGATTTTTGTCTCTATATTCCTCCGTTATCACATTTCTGAGTTTAGTAACAAAATGATTTTTTATTTTTTTTTATTTTTAATCCGACTTTTCTTGATATTAGTTCTATATTTCTTCAATTTTATTGCAACAGAATGCTTGTTTTTTTCTTCAACAGAATTTCTGGACTTCAAAAATTTGCAGTGGAATTGTTGTTTCTTCAATGGAATTTGATTTTTAAATGGCCAATGGTCGGTTGGTCAATGACCCAGAAAATCGGATAAACTCCGAAGATTTTTCAATATGGCTAGAAGCCTGTAGGGCTAATGGCCTAGATCAGAAAACAAAGCTCTGACGCCACTGTGGTGAACCAACCTAACTCACGAGTTAATAATCCAAAATACTTGGAATATAAAGATATCCATATAGGACAGTAATATATATTAAATAATAATGTATAAGAATATGAGATTAATAAGATGATATTACAATGAGGATGAGGGCTTGTATATATACCCACTCAGGGGTGCCCTTTCATAAGGGGTGCCCTTTCATAAGAGACGTAACTTTTCATATGTCACGTCTCTTCATAATTAATTATTTACCATTAGTTATTTATATTTATTTATATTTATATATATTTATGTCTGTTACAGCCAAGGACTAACCTACTTCAAATAATCATTTTTTGCTATAATGTTGTCTAATATTTAAAGACAATATTGGTGGTGTGTCATATTGTCTTAATTGTGAATCATGTTATTAATTTTAAGTTTTATTATCACTAATATTTATAGTGTTAAAGTTTAAACATATGGCATTCTGCATTTCCTCAAATTTTGAAAATGTTGCTATTGAAACAATGTTATGCGTCCAGTCTCCTTATCACCAATAGCTACAACTTCATGCATATGCATTTACAAAGAAGACAAGCATTGTTAGAATGTAATGCAACCTAGTCAGATTCAAGCTTGTAATGCATTTTCCCCAAAATCAATGATGCATCTTTTACGTAGAGATAACTTGAGTGAGGGGGTGAAATATGACCAACAACAAACCTTCCATTCAATTGAATCTATGATCTGCACAATTTCTCATGCAGCTAAAATTTACATGGTAGTGAGTCATGAGAGAATAATATGTGGCTCCAACAACTTGGCATGTCTATCATCACTCGTACTTACACTGAAAATAAATTTAACAGGTTGTGCAATGCTTTTCATATTGCTCTCATACAGCAGCATTCATATTAGCAACTTGTATGGGGATTTTCATATTAGCAACTCACGTAGTAGCTACAACTTCATATGTGTATTTATGAAGTAATGTAACCTAGTCAGATTCAAGCAAGTAATGCAGCCTACTCAGGAGTCAGATTCATCAAGGATGCATTTTTCACGTAAGGATGGCTTGAGTGAGGGGATAAAGTGTTGAATTTTGAGCAGCTGCAGAAGTTATTCTTTTCAAGCAGCCCTCCTAGCTTCCCTCTCTCAAGCTGGCCTCCAAGCTGCCCTCCTCAAGCTGACCTACAAGCATCCCTCCAAGCATCCCTCCAAGCTTTCCTCCTCAAGCTGGCCTCGAAGCAGCCCTCCTCAAGCTGGCCTCTTCCTAAACCGCCCTCCTGAAGCTGCCCCCTTTCCAGGTCAGCCTAGGTCAGCCCTAACCTATCTGTCCTAACCTAAATCCTATCCTATCCTAACCTAGGAGGTGGCCCTAACCTAAAGCTAACTAACCTAGACTCTATCCTATATAAAGAGAGGGAAGCACCCTCTCTTCACATCAGTTTTACATCAGATTAGTTCACTTATTCTGAGCAGCAGTTAGAACTATTCTGAGGGAACAGCATAGGCTATTCTGAGGCAGCAGCAAGGCCTATTCTAAGGCAGCAACTAATCTATTCTAGTAGCATCCATCTACTATATCCTGTAGAAGCTGATAACTGAGTTATGGGCAGCATATAAGAGTCTGTTCTATAGAAGCAAATATACTCGTTCTGAAGGTGTTTTGGACAGCAATTGAAGGTGTTCTGAACAGCAACTAAAGGCTGTTATGGACAGCATCTAAGGGCCTTTTCTGAAGGTGGAAAAACTTTGTTCTGGGCAGCAATCTGAGACAGCTTTAAGGGCAGTACTGAGACAGCCTTAAGGCCAGATTTGGGGCAGCCAACAAGCAGCAACAAAACAGTTTTGTGACAGCAGCTAGAGAATAGCTAAAGCTACTGGTAGAGGCTCAGATATATTGAAGACACGGTGACAACAGTAAGAACCATTGTCTTAGTGCTAGTATCTTATCTCCCTCTTTCTAGAAGAGTCTTGTAAGTCCATTATACTTGTTTGACTGACCAATATATCACAAGAAGAAGTTTGCTCGGTTTTCTTCCCCTTGAGGGTTTCCCAGGATAAATACTTGTCCTCTATGTGAATGTCTTTCTTTCAGTGATCCTTATGCTTCAGTTAATGTTCTAGTTAATTGTTAAAGGTTAAAGAACACTACAGTGAACTGTTGTTATCTGTTTAAGCTTGAAAATTAACATGGTATCAGAGCCACCCTGAAAGAGGGCATTTTTACAAGGAAGATGAGGCTAAGCGCAGAATATTCCAGCGAATATAGAAGGATGTCTGGGCAAATATTTCAGGAGTGCTTAAACCAAGTTTAAGGTCTGGTTGAGGTGAGTTTAAGGCATGGTACAGGTCTGCTATAATCTCAGAGCTAAGGCAGACTTCAGGTCCTTCTCTTAGACCAGATTTAAGGCAAAGTTCAGTCATGATCCAGGCGGAGCTGCAGATCCAATTTGGGCGCAAGTTTTGGAGCATATCTAAAGTCTGTTGTGTGAAGCTTAGGAGGAAATTCAAGCAAAATCTCAGAGCTCATTTTAGGCAAGTCTTAAGAGTCTTTTAAAGTCCGTCCTGGTGTGTATCTCAAGCAAATTTCAGGTAGGATATCAGTCCGAGTTTTAGAAGCAAGAATATAGGTAAGTACTTGATTTGGGCTTATTGTGACAGACTTTAGTGACTGGTTTTAGAGCTATGTTATGCTCTACTATTGACTGGTTTTGAGTCCAGGGACTGGTCACTTGGTGACAAAGCGGTGATCAAAACACTTGCTTAGTTACCTCTAATAAACGTTGGGCTATGTTTGTAGTTTATGACAGTCTTGAAGGAAGCTTGAGCCTAGGTCATTTGGACACCTATGACAATGAAAAAAATGTAAGCCTCAAAACGTTTCCACAAGGAGATGATGAACTAGCATTGCACTTACTTTATCTCTACAGTTTTGGACAGCAGAAGAGACCTGTATATAACAGCGCTAGGAGGCAACGAATTGCATTCAAACCCTCATCCACATGTACTCAGTAAGACAACAGTTTGTCACTATGAATATCTTGTTTATATTCTTGGACAAACAACAGTAAGGAAAAGTACCTATGCAATCATACACTCAGTTATATATGACAAGTCAAAGTTTTGAGATCTAGAAGGAAAGGTTCAAAAGATCTTATGGTATCTCCTTCAGAAGAATAGAGCTGCAAGTTACAGCAGTCCAAGGCATTGTCACATTCTTTCAGCAGTAGCATCCTTTTGACAACAACAGTTTAGCAAAGTACAAGGTATGTATCCTATGTAGTTAGTTAATTGTGTTTGATTGTCAAATTTCACAGCAAGAACAGGTCTAGATTTCAATTTGTATTATCACATGTCCAAAGAAGCTGTGATCTCATTATATACCTATTGTAATTGATGCAAGCGGGATCATTTTCCCTGGTCTGCAAACCCAGCAGTTTGTCTTGGTTAGTTGAACCATTATCCCTGGTACGGGAGTCCAACAAGTTCTCATTTGAGTCATTTATTATTAGGATGGGTTATTCTCCATGGTTTTGGGAACTCATCAGATATGTCCATTTGAGACAAGCCATTGCCCCGGACACTGGAGTCCTGAAAATAATAATTGGGCCATTGTCCCTGGTATGGGAGCTCAATAGTTTGCTGAAAGAGAAGAGAACTAAGATGGAGCCTTCTGGGAAGAAAGGAATTTTTGTTGGGTACAATGAAACATCCAAGGCCTACAGAATCTATGTTCCAGGCCAAAGATATGTCGAGGTAAGCAGGGATGTAACTTTTCATGAAGAAGCTGCATTTAAGCAATCTAAAGAATCGCAGCAAGATACATAGATGGAGGAACCTAAAGAGCCATTGGATCAAGTTGATAATGTGGCTCTTATGGCTCAGATTAGCGACGCAGAACCCATCATCTATGAGGATGTTGCTAAGCAGCAAGTATGGAAAGATGCCATGGTGGAAAAATATCAATCCATCATGAAAAATGATGTATGGGAAGTAGTTCCAAGACCGGAAGGAAAATCTGTGGTTACTTCCAAATGGTTGTTCAAAATCAAGCATGCAGTGGATGGAAGTATTGAGAAATACAAAGCGAGATTTGTGGCTCGTGGTTTTTCTCAAAAGGAAGGTATTGACTATGATGAAACGTTCAAACTATTGCAAGGTACACTTCCATCAGGACCATCATATGCCTCGCTTCAGTTCTGGGTTGGAAACTTCACCAGATGGATGTAAAGACTACATTCCTTAATGGTCAAGTTGAGGAAGAGGTATATATAGAACAGCCAGAGAGTTTCGTGGTTCAAAGAAAAGAATCACATATGTGCAAATTAAAGAAAGCACTATATGGGCTGAAACGGACACCAAGGGCTTAGTATGCGAGATTTGACACTTATCTTCAAAACTTGGATTTCTCCAAGAACGCAGTTGATCCCAACCTGTGTTTCAAGGCAACTTATTGGATCCTTGATGTATTTGATCCATACAAGGCCAGATATATGCTTTACGGTAAGCGCCTTGAGGCAATTCATGTATGAGCCGAGACACAGAAATTGGATTGCTACTAAACATGTCCTCATATATTTGAGAGGATCCATTGCATACGGACTTAGATACACTTCCAATGGAGGAGTGTTACTTCATGGTTATGCTGATTCAGACTGGGTTGGGAGCTCAGTGGACCAGAAGAGTACTTCAGGATACTGTTTTATCTTGGATTCAGCTAAGATATCTTGGTCGAGCAAGAAACAGGGCTCCATAGCACAAACTTCAAAGTACAGTTGAAGCAGAGTATATAGCAGCCAGTAATGCAAGCAGAGAAGCAATATGGCTGAGAAAGCTTATGTCTGGGTTGTTTCAAGAGAGGTTAGAAACAATTGTTATCCATTTTGATAACCAAAGTTGTTTAAAGCTCACAGAGAACCCAGTCTTCCATGACAGATCAAAGCATATTGAGATGAAATATCATTTCATCAAAGACATGGTCCAAAGATGTACCATCAAGCTGCAGTACATTCGTACTAATGGGCAAATAGCAAATATTTTGACTAAGCCTCTATCCTTTGGAAAATTTGTGTACTTCCGGGACAAGCTTGGTATGGCAGAAAATGCCTCCCTCACTAAGAGGGAATAGAAACATCAGGAGACATTCTCCAATGAGAGGCCTTAATTGGCCACCCTAAAGCTAGCCAGGGAGATTTGGAGAATCAACCAATCTTGTGAGTATTGACAAAAGCCAGGGGGAACGTACAACCTTTGTGAGTCAAACCAAAATTCAGGACGAACGATATGCTATATGATCTTGTGAGTCAAGCCAAGGCAAAGGTAGAAGCCTTGTAAGTCTAATGAAAAAGTAAGGGGGAACGTACAACCTCTGTGAGCATAGACAATGTAGTGCAAAAGTCAAGGGGAATGTACATGTTAAAATTAATGCAGCTGCCCCTAGTTGAGATCTAGGGCCCCAGTACACTCATGGGGTTCTTGGTCTAGGACCAAGCAGTTAGAGCCATAGCAAAAGACCCTAATGAGGGCCCCCAGTGTATTGCTAGGGTTCTTGGTCAAAGACCAAGCAATTTGATGATATAAATCCCCAGATGTGTTCTAGGGCCCCTAGATGTGGTCCAAGGAATCCTTGCTTGGTGCTTGTATTGATCCTTGGTTGTGTACCTTGGTGGATAAGACCCTAGTTGTGATCTAGGGCCCCCAATTGCATTCTGGGGTATCATGGTCAAGGACCAGGCAATTTCTTGGTTAAGTACCAAGCTGAGATGACATGTGATCTTCTTCTCTCTCGGGATGGTCCATGAGACCTAGGAGCAGTTAAGAAGAAGGACAAGATCACATCGTTGACCTTCCTCTTATGCTAGGATGATAAAATCTTATAAGTTATATCATGAGACCTTTGTGGACATTCTACCATTAAAGAAGAACCCCCCCTTGACCTTGTCTTATTGTCTTTACAACCCCTTGCTTGAGCCACGTCCTCCTTAATGTGGTTTGGTTCTTTGCAGGCCGCCTTGACTTGTTGACTATTCTAATTAATATTTTATGATTAAAATATTAATTATTTTAATTTGTTTGATTTAGGGCTTAATCTAACCCTAAAGTTGGGGTTAATTTAGTTAACTCTAACCTTTTACCAAAACTATAAAAGGAGACCTCTCCCCTCACTCTCTCACTCATTCTTCTTCCTCCAAACATTCTCTTGGTCTGAGGTTTTGCTGTGGCTCCTTCTTTTTCAGTCTGGTATAGTGGTGCGGCTCTCTCCTTGGATCGGTTTTCTTGTTGGTATAGTGGTGCGGCTCTCTCCTTGGATCAGTTATATTGCTAGTATAGGCTGTGAGCCTGTGGCCCCCTCCTCTCCTCCCTTCCAGACTGTCGCTATCTTCTTGCCGGTGCCATCACCCTTATGTTGCCACTGGTGCCACCTGCTTGTTGTCACTGTCTCTTTATTGGTGCCTTTTGTATGCTGACCCTGTTTTATTGCTGGTGCCACCTGTTGTTACCACTGTCCTCCTTTTGTGACCTGTGTTTTGCTACCTATCCTACAGCAGTTGATACCCTAATCAGGGTTTGATGAAGCAGCTCTAAAACTGCTATGTTATTTCTGTCTATTGTTGTAGCAGCACTATATTCTTGGACAGTTTTTGTTAAGGCTGTTAGTGGCCTTCTTTTCAGCCTCTAAACTGGACAGTGGTGTCCTTGTTTCAGCCCCTTAGCTGATGATTGGTACGCTGGTCAGTTTTCTGATATTTCCCTAAAGATTCTTCTTGGCAAAACTATTCACAAGATCATGATGAGGTCTACCCCTGAGGGTTTGATCCATGACCCTTAAAGCTTTTTATGAGCATACAGAAAAGAGGATAGCAGCAAGCAACTCAGGTAAATTTGTTCTTTGTTCTTTGTTTTGTTTTGTTAAGGTAAGATTTAAGTAAATGTTTTGTTCCTTACTATTTTATGATATCAGAAAATTTAAAAGTTTTGTTGATCATAAATTACAGTAGTTAATGTTTGGAAAGTTTAATAATTTTTTTTGTTTTTGAGCTAGCTATATTTTTGCCCTTAAATTCTAACAGTACAACCTCAGTGAGCATAGACAGACTAGTGCAAAAGTCAAGGGAACATACAACCTCTGTGAGCCTAGTCAAACTTTGTGAGTCTGGTGCAAAAGTCAAGGGAAACGTAAAACTTCTGTGAGCATAGACATTCTAGTGCAAAAGTCAGGGGGAACGTACAACCTCTGTGAGCATAGACAGACTAGCGCAGAAGTCAGGGGAAACGTACAACCTCTGTGAGCCTAGTCAAACCTTCCGAGTCTAGTGCAAAAGTCAGGGGGAACGTACAACCTCTGTGAGCATAGACAGTAGTGCAAAAGTCGGGGAACATACAACCTATGTGAGCATAGACAGACTAGTCCAAAAGTCAGGGGGAACGTACAACCTCTATGAGCCTAGTCAAACCTTGTAAGTCTAATGCAAAAGTCTGTTCTGGGCAGCAATCTGAAGCAGCTTTAAGGGAAGTTCTGAGACAGCCTTAAGGCCAGATTTGGGGCAGCCAACAATCAGCAACAAAACAGTTTTGTGACAGCAGCTAGAGAATAGCTAAAGCTACTGGTAGAGGCTCAGATATATTGAAGACACAGTGACAACAGTAAGAACTATTGTCTTAGTGCTAGTATCTTATCTCCCTCTTTCTAGAAGAGTCTTGTAAGTCCATTATACTTGTTTGACTGATCAATATATCACAAGAAGAAGTTTGCTGGGTTTTCTTCCCCTTGAGGGTTTCCCAGGATAAATACTTGTTCTCTATGTGAATGTCTTTCTTTCAGTGATCCTTACGCTTCAGTTAATGTTCTAGTTAATTGTTAAAGGTTAAAGAACACTACTATGAACTGTTGTTATCTGTTTAAGCTTGAAAATTAACATAAAGCATGTCCAACAACTTTCCATGCAGTTGAAACTCACATGGTCAGCACCATTTCTCATGGAGTGAAAGTTCAAATGGTCCTGATGGACTAATCTATATCTCCACCTACTCGGCATATCTATCATCACTCAAACTTATAGGGAAACGGATTTTGCAACTCATACAATGCTTTTCATATTGGCACTCATACGCCACCATTCATATTAGCAACTTATATAGTAGCATTCATATTAACTCATAAGGTGACATCTTCTGTGAATTGTTCATATGGTGCTGCTCAGAATTTTTTAATTTTCTGTATCTTGACACCAGTCTAGACTCTAGAGGGGCAAAGCTAATGACAGGTCAGACCCCAAATAAATGCAGGGTAGTTAATCGTAAATGCATGGCAGCTATTGTAAATGATAAATCAAACCTCCCTTAATGCATAGGGCTGCTCCTACTAATGAGTCATATTTTTTTCTGCATAATGTGTTTCCCAGGGAAACCCACCAGGTACTTCGCCTCATTCCAAGGATGATACCCAGGGTAAACCGGATTCTTCAGGGCTCAAGGCCAGGTCAACAGTCAACAATTGGCTCATGAAGAGAACAAGCATGTCGCGCAGTGGGATTTGAATCCAGGCAGGGAAGTATAACAACTTTCCTCTCAGTCATTTGAGCTACACCCAATTGACAATTAATGAGCATATAACCATATCCTTTACACACATTTATTTTAAATTTTATTGTTTTAGAATAAAGATCTTTAACATTTCTATCTATTTATTTAGATCTTTACATATAAATTTTCTGAATCATTTCTTTCAATTTTTGTGGTCCTTGTCCGCTAGAAATAGAGGGAATCTCCCAGCTTTCTATGAACATTATCCACTCCCTGCATGCCCATTCCCTATCCCCATACTTGGTGTAGCATAGGGTTAGAATAAAAATATCATGTTATAATTTATATCTTGATTCTTCAGATATTATTGTCATAATAGCTCTCACAGAGTATAACCTAAGTAGCCAAGGTGCATGCACCCACTCCTAGGGTGAAAACAACCTGCATCGTGTGCACACATGGGTGCAGTATGATGCACCCCAACCTCTCAAGGGATGCACTCTGCATCTCCCAACAAAATTTGCAGTATATCCCATATTACAAGGGCGTCCCCAGTCCATCATGTGGGTGTTGACCCCATAATAACCGGTATTAAATTTGTAGTCAATTTCATTGAACCAATATGTGATATGATTAGCTATGCGGATACAGATAGCCCATTGCACCAAATCCTTTTATAATATAAGGATAATAGAATTTGGTGCTCACGGATGGAACCTAGTCTTATATGGGTTTCATGGGCAACGGAGAAGCGGATGACCAATCTCTCAAGAATGAATGTTTCTGGCAGGGTTTTACAGAAATCCTATCTTGCTACGAATTTTCATGGAAATAAATCAAACACGTGACCAATGTCCCTTGTGTGCACATCCAAACAACTAACCCTTTTACCTTTATCAAGTTTTATTTATGGAAACTTAGACAACTATATCAGTAATATGCAACATACTAAAGCTGAGGAAGCTACCTCAACACTTACCCTTCTAAAAATAGCAATAAGAAAAAATTAATTACAGAATAAAATAGTGTCTTTTTTATGAACTCGTTGGCTTTAATGATGGTGCAAGCAGCAAAACACATGACAAAGAACTCACCATGCCTTCCATTGCTGAGATATAGTGGTACCCTTTGCAGATTTAGCATCAATAATCGATGCAGCAGACTTGGAAATTTCTTCTGCTTCAGTTCCTGGAAAGTTTAATACAAGGGATGAAAGCAATGAATCGGCAATTGTACTTGAAGAGTTAATGCCTGACCTAAGTGCACCCCCTCCCAGAAGCACTTGTAAATGAGCCTCTCGAAGTTCTCTGCTTAATAAAGACAGGGTAGAACTATGAGGAACAGCCACTCTTCGTAACCTCCTACGCCGCTGGATGTAATCTTTAGTTAAAGATAACACAAGTCCAAAAGTTCTAATGTCATATAACTTTAAGATTAGAATAAAACCGAGCACTCGCTACAATTTAATACAGACAGAAATAGCAATAGAAAAAGATATTTTAAACAGATGCCCATGCTGTGTAGTGATATGATTCAGCATATCCCTCCCAACTTTCAGAGTGCAAACAGGACACACCTGAAAATGAAAAACAAAGGAGAAATCAGCAGAGAATATATTTTCCAACCAGCACAGTTTTATTGATTCTAACTATGCCACTGACTTGAGATATAACTGGCATAATATCATGATTCATTGCACAACAATGCCTATATTATTCGCATAAATGATTCTAATCAGCTTTCCTCTAAATCAAACTTTGAAGTAATGTATTTCTTGTTTGTAAATGAACGAGTTCCTCAGAAAGTTTGTCCTTCCAAAGCAACTTAGTCGTGTCTGACTCCTAAGATGTTCTTCAACAACTATGCAGATTAATGAATATTCTGGAATTTCAGATATGATCAATAAACCGTGCACTTCTCAAATCTAATGACGCAAACCTAGTTCTTGTTTGTTTTTGTAGCACTTTGTTTCAGAAAAATTGTCTTAACTCATTGCCATACAAAAAATAATACCACTATAGTTATAATCTCTACATGAAAGAGCAAGCCCTGATCTAAGATTTGTTAAAAATCCCTCAACAAAATTCTTCAAATACTAAATAGTAAATAATATTTTGCATCAAGATCAGGAATTCCCTCACTAAACCTTAGTTAATACAGATACATTTAACTTACTAGAAGAAGCTCAAAAATAAGCTTACAAGTATGATCTGAGTTGAAGTGGGCCTAGAACTCAGATTAGTGTGCAGGAGTAGATTCTATAGCTTCAGCTAAGTCTATCACTCCTGCTCTCAATTCCTTGCTTGGCCAGAGAAGCCTTCAAACACCAAGGAATCAAGGCATAAAATTCCCATTTTTAAAAAAGAGCTCACAGGAACTTTTGGGTTTTGACTACTCAATCTGGCCAGTCTTGATTCTACAACTTCAATTAGAGTTGTCCAGTGCTACATTGGTACAATGCAAGAGACAATTTCTCTCAAAAAACAACCATTGTTCACTATGCCTACAATAGCAAGGTGAATCTACTTCCATAAAACAGCACAAGGCAGAAGTAGAAGACCAAGATGAGAAGCAAGATAAGATAATATAATTTATTAATGTCCAATATAATTTTATTAATGTCCAACAAATGAACACAGAGATAGGTTAATGGGACTAAGATAGCACATCCAGTGACAGTACAAAGTCGGAACGCTAAAGCATCTCCTAAACAGTGCTAAAAGCCAAAGGATATTAAGATCTAAGAACAAGCTAGAAAGAAGATGATAAATAAAAAATATCTACATAAAAGAAGTGTAAGATAAGGTGCTGGTACAGTAAAAATGCTAGAAATTGAAAATTCTGATACTAAGCAAAAGAGAGAGAGGATGTCAAGGCCTGCTGGAGCTGACGGAAAGGAAGAGTGAGGGGACCAAGGTGCAGGCGCTGTCCAAATTGCCAAGCACTGTGAAAGGGATAGTACAGTGGCGGATGATATCCTCCATGAAGTGACCAGGACTAAGGGGGGCCTTACTGTATGATCCTGGGGGAGCACACAAATGAGGGAGCTGGGGAGTGACCGGAACCAAGGAGGTCTGGCTGTATGATACTGTGGGGACTCGGGAGCACATGAATGAGGGATCCCAGGTCTCCTAACATCAAGAGGAAGACACATTGTTTCTGACTGCACTAAGAGTACAACTTCACTGAATGGGGAGAGAGAGAAAATGTACTCTAAGTAGGAGAATACATAAAGAAAGGCATGTTTAAATGTATTCCGAAAATTTTTAAAAGGGCTATTAGGGAATAAATTCTCAGTTGATAAGCAATTTCAGTTTTCAAGTGTTTCAAAACTCCATGTACATAACTTCGAAGTTGAAAAGTTTGAAAAGAGGACAACCATTGAAGATATCCATATTTCTAGTAGAAAAGAATCATCCATGAGCCAGAATCGAAATTTTTGCAAAAGAGATATAGGGAATTGAATGAAAGTGTGTAAACATTGCCTGAAGACAAACACATCAAAGACAAAGGAAAATGCAGCAGAAGAAGACAGCAACGAGAGTTTCACAAAACTAAGTGTGAAACAAATGCCAGCAAGGGTTTTTGTTGCAGACAAAAGATAAGACTCACAATGCTCAGTTATTTCAGCAAACATGGCATGCTGTTAAAAACGTGTGGGGTAGATCCTGATTTCCAAGAGAAAGGGTAACAGTGGCCCAAGAATAAGGAAGACACAGTGGGAAGCACCAACACGAGTCACTTCAGACAGAAATATGCCTAGTCCTAAAGCGTGAGGTGAAAATGAGCTACACATACTGTAGGAGTCCATAACAATGACTAGGGCAAATAGAACATAACATATTCTGTGTTTGAGGAAGGCAGAAACATGTTTCATCTGAGCAACAATTAGGACATAGACACAAAACCCCAAGGGTTAGCTCAACTGGTCTTGATGTCAGACGTGCATACTCTCCCCTCAAGTCGGGAGGTCATGGGTTCGACTCTCATGCTCCTTGGGGCTATGGTTTACCCCGCTTACCATCCATGGATCATGGAGATGTATTCAGTGGGTTTTCTGCGAAGCTTTCTTTGGAAAAAAATAGGACATAGACACAAGTGAAATACTCACAACATACATCAGAAACAGTTCACACCCAGCATTTAAAAAATCACACAAATCGGTGCAGTTCAGTTAATACCCAGAATGAAGGTCTGAGAAGAAATGTGTCAACAGCCATCATAAATGTGATAAAATTCTGCCCAGAAATCAGGCATGCAAAACAGCGCCTCCAGTTGATCCAAAAACGGTTGACAAAGCTAGAGTCGTGTAAAACAAATTGAAGATTTAGTTTGAGGTTTATTTCACAAGTTTAGACTTTTAAAAAACTGAAAGTCAAAGAAAGATAGGTGTGCAATGAAAACAACACCCAGACTAAGAAATCATCACAAACAATAATCCAATCACAGGAAATTGCCTAGAATCAGAATTAAATCGCAGCAAAATAGTGAATGCATTGGGACACCGTAAACACGTATTTGGCATGCAGAGGTAATATTTTATTTTCATTGAAAATTTGAGCAACAGAGGTGTAAAACTGTATATAGAAATGGCAGCAACAAAAATTCCTTTTCTCATGGCAACCTGTTACAAACCTGCAAATGTATGAAACCCGAGATTGTTGTTATTGGCTAAAGATGTCCAAGTGCACATGGTTTTCCAGAATAAAGTCGGATGTAACATTTTAAAACTTGAAAACTGTATGATCATTTTGATCGCAAGAAGTATTTGATCACAGGAAGTCTTTGAGTCTGGCTCATGAAATTTTGTAGTTGTGACATTGTGCCTGGGCCCTTGCCAACCCAATGGCAAAAATAATTTCTAGGTTGAAATTTCTAGGTTTTCCAGAACAAAGTCGGATGTAACAATTTAAAATTTGAAAACTGTATGATCATTTTGATCACAAGAAGTATTTGGTCACAGGAAGTCGTTGAGTTTGGCTCATGAAATTTTGTAGTTGTGACATTGTGCCTGGGCCCTGGCCAACCCAATAGCGAAAAAAAATTCTAGGTTGAAATTGGTCATTCCAGCTTTACACAACAAAAATTCAAATTTGTAATAAGGTGAAAAGGCATTAAACTTTGGTTACCCCATAGAAAGAAAAACTAGTGATGAAGGAGCAAAACAAAATGCAATAATATTAATGTCCCTTAGAGCAAAAATGTAACGATGAAGGAACCAAAATAAATGTAATTTGCAGAGGTATTTCAATGCCTCATAGAGCAGTGATTATTTTCAAGCACTTGGATGCCATTGGGACCTCAAGGCTGTTGGGGGTGGGAGAGGGAGCGGGAGTGAAGTGGGAGTGCAAAGCACTAATTTCCAAGACTCCAGGAGAAAAACAATCGGGGACCCTCACTCAGTGATTTGACTGCTAAAGTCTATGGAGGTGTTCATACCCTACCCCCCTCTGGATTTGAACCTGTGACCTCCTAGTAGGAAAACATGTTCTTAACCATTAGACCCACTCAAGCTGTACATAATAATCTAATTTTAAGGTCACAGCCAAACCAGATACCAAATTGGTGTATGAGACCCCCTTGTTTGTAGGACAAGGGACCCCCTCTGCAGAGCGATTTGACTGCTAAAGTCAACGGAGGTATACATATAAATATATTATATATATATAAATATTTTTTGATATATTAATATATTTTGATGTATATGTATTCAATAACAGCAGGCAGAATGGCAAATCAGTTGCAGAAAAGATGAAAACGCAGATTTTTGTAGTAAATTAATGATAATCATAAAAGTATCAACCATTTAATACCAGTGTTGCCGACATCGGGTCGGCAAAATTATTGCCAAGGGTCCGGAAAAGAAAATATCGAAAAATGTCAGCAAAATTAAAATATTGGAAAATATCGGATAATATCGTCTGCCCTCAAAAAAATGATATTATTGCGATGTCGGAGATAATATCGCAATGTTGGCAACACTGTTTAATACACAAATAACATCAACCATCTAGCAGTTATAACTTATAGCATTGTCATCAAATGATCAACCATAACATCAACCTTCAAGTTTCAACAGATAACACTTGTCATCAACAAACTGCAACAGATAACATCAACCTTGAAATTAAACAGGGCATCATGACCAAACAATTGTAATATGCACTCCACGGTTCAAACTTCAACTGTCATATAATGTTTACAAAATTGGCCATAATAAAGACAAACAATTCTAAGTTTTAAAATCTAGATTCTAAATTGAAAAAGGAAAATTATTCTACTATCTAATAAGCTTTCTTAAGCCTCTTGAAAGGAGCAAATTCTAATTTATTCGCCCGTGGTCCAGTAGCAAAAGGAATGGTTCCAGGAGCGCAGGAAATCATTCCGGTACCACGCTCCACTCTGAAGCAAGCTTTGGGAGCTGGAGTGTGGGGGAGTTGCTTCCCCGCAGCACGGAGCTGGGTGCGGTGATTGAAATAAAGGTGTTTGAGTTTGAGTCTTATGATAACTCTAAAGGAAAAAAAAAATATTTTCTAGTTGTAGACACAAGACCCACACCGTAAGAAGTTATGTTGTTTAGTTGCAGTGCAAATGGCCTAAAAAGCACATTATTGTAGTAGAAATTTAAGACGCATCACATAACCAGGTTTCTCTCCTTGAAAACCAGCGACATTGTGGTTGGCCTAGATTTCTCAGTGAATGGAATCCAACCCACATTAGGTCTTCAGGTTGGTTTGTGGTTTGGGCCCTGGTGTAAACCAAAACCCTTAATATGAGCCAAAACACATGATAGAGGGACTCTTAAGTTGAGGATTGTCAAAGATAGGATGACACACTCAATTTTGGATAAAGGGCGGACGTTTGACTGTGACGACAGTTTGCAGCTCTCCTCTGAGAAGGGTGAAGATGACAAACTTGGAGCTTCAATGAGCTTTGGAAGTAGACAATAGTTGAAGATGTGGACAGCTTTATCAATTTAAATAGCTCTCATTTGAGGGGGGATGTTGGAGGAGCAAACAGAAATTCCAAACCTAATATTAATGTTCTACTTGACCATGTAAACTTTATGTTAACATGAGTATGACATGTGACCAAGTATATGCTAATGCGAGGGTTACAAGATTAAACCAACACAACCATATGAGGGTGCTATATATGATGTAGTCAGAGATGATTGACTTGAGAAAGTGGTTTGTGTGTGGTTCTACTTGACCATGTAAATTTTATGTTAACATGCGTATGACATGTGACCAAGTATATTTAATGCGAGGGTTACAAAATTAAACCAGCACAACCGTATGAGGGTGCTATATATGATGTAGTCGGAGATGATTGACTTGAGAAAGTGGTTTGTGTGTGGGTAGCCTACCTTGGACACTTGAAGATGTATTTTCTGCAGCATTGATATAATTGAAATTTATTATCCTCTCCACATATTCATGTGTCAATCTTATTGTGTATTATATATGCTCCATATAAATAAAGCAATGTCATTCTTGAACCTAATCACTACGGGAAACTATCATAGAGATGCAATGCCCATTTGAGGCAATGGGATTCTTTAACTTTCTACTGAATAAAGAAATTGTAAAAGATTGTGATCCAGATTCTATATGTATGGCAATTTCCTTGGCAATGAAACATCACTATAGTTAAAGTGCTTCAACCAGTGCACAAAATTCTTCCATGCATTAATTTTTTTTTCTGAAATAAGCATCTCTGGGTAGAATGATATCGGGAGTCTTAACTATTATAGAACAAAACTTCTAGGGCAATTGAGAAGCATTTGCCTCACACTCGAATAAATGTTCTAAGGCTAGCAATACAACTATACATGCAAGGCATCCCCAAGTTGTAGGACAGTCGGTGACGGAGTGAGCTGTTAAGGCACTCCGTGATGTTAAAGTCACTGGTTCGAAACCTGCGCGGACAAAAAATCCAGCCATGTTAAGGGTTGGTGTGGCTTAGGCCGGGTGCGATCCCTGGGTGATTTTGACGGCTTAGATGCCCCTGAGTCGTGGTTTCTTAGCCACAGGTTAGTCCCACATGTCACAAACAAACTAACAAACAAACAAAAAAAACTATACATGCAAAGCAAACAGCATCTTTTAGGTGTTGGAATGGGTCCCCATTCAAATGCACTATAGCACTTGATGGGTTATTTTAGGGGATGAATAATTGTGAAAATTGATGTATAAGCTTTCTTTAGAAGTTCATGCTCCCAAGTAAACTTTCTAATTTAGGGACAAACAAGAGTGCAATTATTCCTTAATTACACAATTTTTCTCATGATCTACATGGAATTTCTAAGACTACTAAAGAACCAAGGTAAGAGATGGAAGTTTGACAAAGGAGACACTTTCGGATCTTGGGTTTGAGTTGATGACCAAAAGGAAATCGACCATTGATAGATGTTTTAATCATAGGAATTTAGGGTATGCACATTCACACATAATGGTGGAGAGAAAAAAAGAAATGATATATTTTATTAATGATGTTGCATCGATACATTTCTCATACCACATAAAACCATAGGTGATATATTTATAGCACCCTTAGATAATTAGGTGGTTTAACCACCTAACCCCTGGCTACAACATCTAACATTACAATGGTCATTTATTCAACACAAGGTTGTGAGGGAGCTTGTGAGGGAGCTCCCCCCCCTCTTGAACCCGCTCTCGAAGCGTGCACTCCGAACGAGCGCATTCAAGGAGCGTGCTCCTAAGTGCGCTCCTTGAACGCTCTCGTTCGGGAGCAAAATTTGGGAGCACACTCCCTGGTTTTTTAATGAGGGCTTAGGGAGATCATTCCCTCCTCAGGGAGCGTTCGCTCCCACCTCAGGGAGCGTTTGCTCCCCAGACGCTCCCTGAGCACTCCCAAGGAAAAAAACGTTCCCTAAAAAAGCTCCAGGGGGCCTACACGGGTGAGGAGGTTTTAGGGAGTTTTTTTATTTGGTTTTTGAAAAAAATGAAGCAAGAGAAAGGTAGCCTAGGGTTAAGTAAGAGGTTTAAACACCCATTCACTCCTTTTTCTCTCATTCTATTTCTCATTTCATTCACTTCACTCATCTTTGCTAAG
>JZKD02S0345985.1:258626-281485 GCA_000966675.3 Picea glauca | reverse complement strand
AAATTTAAGTGCTGGTGTTTAAAAACACCCAGTAGAACCCTGTTGTCTTCGACATAGATAATCTTCATTATATATGAGTTGACCTCCGTGCTAAACGAGCGGTCAACAGGGTCTTTTGCCATGCGTCTCACTACTTGGTCTCATACCAAGAAACCCCAGGAGTGTGTTAGGGGCCCTAGTCCATAGCTAGGATCTTTTCCATCCTCTGAAGAATGGCTCTTGCAGCAGCATTAATTTCAACATATCTAATGGACATTGCAAACCCTGTACTAAATCTTTAAAAATAAAGAAAATGAGGGCATATTTTTTTTACGTACATGGTCCAATGGATATGGTAAATTGGAGTAGATCCCCACTCCACAAATGCTTAGTTGATGGCAATGAAAACTATGGATCTCCCTTGTTTGCTTGATGTAAAATGGTCACAATACCTTAGAGCTCAATCCCCCTAGTCATTGTTTGCAAAATGAGGGAAAAAAACCCAAAATCACAATTTGAAGGTGAAAAAACCGGTCCAAATTGCAGCAGGGTATTAATTTCAATCGACTTGAAATATTTATCCAAAATCACGATAATTTCAAATTATCGTATTTATCGCGATAAATTCTGACGATATTATCACTGAGGTTCAATTTGGCGATAATATCAGGATAAATCCAATATTATCACAATACATGCAAACATTGGTTTATATAGGTCACTTGGACAAACCCGCCATGCAAGTTACATTCAAAGATGGCTTTCTATGATGAGGAGCACTTCAAGGAGGTGAGGGGCAAACTCGTTGTCCAACCTCCATACACACATCGTCATTGGATACATGCTCTTCGTATTCCCCTCAAGCCAATTCAAAGTGGGGTTCACATAGACTTTGGCCAGAGGTGGAGCACCAACTCGATCTATCAGACTGTAGACAAGATCTCCCAATTGTGCCATCTTCATAAGGTTGAGACAAGAGAGTAATTCATCTTTCACTACCCCATCTACTACAAGATCCAAGGGTGGTTCCATTGTCTATTTAGGGAGCCACAAACCCTCTCCAATTTCTTCAAGTACACAACCAGAGATCATTGGCCTTGTACATGCAGGAGGCCCTCAAACTCCATTCAAATACTCCTTGGCTACCTCCTCAACCAGTGTCTACCCGGATGATCACTTCCTTTTTTACAATGCTCCCATCTGCTAAGGGCACCAAAAATCAAATTGATAACAGCCTTGATTCCAACTCTAGATCCATGCGGGCCCAGGGAACTATCCCTACTTCTCGAAGACCTCAACGACGTTGTCATCCAAATTCCACCAGTAGTCAAACGAGATCACCCAAACCCCAAAGGTGGGCGACCTCTTCCATGCAGCAAGCACAGTGCATAGTCCAAATCCTCCTCTAGCTCCTTCTTCAAACAGTCTTCTATCTAGGGTTTTCTCCACTCAGCCTTGGATGTTAGGGGAACTAGCTCTAGCAGACCCTAATACACATGCTTTATTTGTACTCCAGATTCTAGATCCATTCCCACAGCACATCGTTCTCCCAGATCTGCTTTCCACTTTCAAATTTTGGTTTTCATGCATTAGCTTAAATCAGAACTTTACTTTCTGCCTCTTGCTTTTTGTAGGAGCTGTCTTTGTCCTCCCACTTTGGATTGACACCATTGTACTCAGCAATCCCGTTGACCTACTTTAGTGGTAATTTGTTGGACATTGATAAAATTATCTTATCTTATATGGGCAGATTCTGTTAGGAGCCTGTTTAGAGAATTTTGTTCTGTAGTGCTCTTTTCCTTTCTGTCCAGTGCAGTCATATGTAGTTTTTTTTGTCTAGTTTTTTGCTAGGTTGGTGCATATTGTGGACCAGCTTACAAGCTTTGTTTTCCACAATGATGTAATATTTCCTAGACTGTGTGGTGACTTGATTGAGGAAACGTTTTGAGTCTGTGATAGTTTTGGAATGCATAAATGATAAAAGCCAATATCTTTCCTATAGAGAGAATAGTCTCACTGATTTTATATCTAGAGATCTGGGTCTGTTTTTTTGGTGTTAGCAGTGCTTAGGCACCTGAATGATGTAATTTCAGTTATTTCTTTGAATAAAAATTACAACTTTTTTCCTAGAAAAAGAAAATAAAATTATATTATTCCTAAGAGCATATCTGATATTTCTAAGACTAACATTATACCTAGAAGACTATTATATATACATGATGAGCACACAACAATATTTTCCCAAGACTTAATGTGCTCATCATCTCACACATGTTCTATAGACCCTGATCTAAGCACAAGTATTCTCCAAACATTGCAACATTCCTAAAAAATAAATCTCTGGTCTGAAATAAACAAAATAGGCTTATGAGAAAACACTTACAGCAGCTTTAGATTCAAAGGGGTGCTCATCCTCCAAGTGGGAACAGAGGGAAGCAATGTCATAGTCATCGTAGCAGTATGGGCATGAGAAATCTGGGCGAACATCCTCATCAACCTCGAAATCATCAATACTCAATCGGTCTACACTCAAACCATATATGACACAATTCAGGGAAAACCATCATAATATGCCTTCATCTTTTCCAGACATAAATAATACCATACAATTTTTATTATAAACAAAATAGTCAAAAATCTACGGTAGTTCAGGGCATTCAAGGAACAACCCACCCACCATGAAGTTGCTAACTTTCAGAAGTTCAAAAATAATGAAAACATGCATTCCTACCATCAAAGAAATCCGACACAAAAAGGGTTACTTGCCTTACTAAAATAATTTCTAAATTTTACATTGAAAACAGACCAGACAAAAAAATTGCTGACTTTCAGATTTTTGAAGACTTCAGAATTTGCATTCCCAGAATTAAAGAAAGGGTTTTTTTTTTCTTTTCGAATTCAATATTTTCAGTAGAAACCCAACCAAGTGAGAAAAGGCCAATATAAACCCAACATAAAAAGGGTTACTTCCGTTATTAAATTTGATTTCTATATTTTATGTTGAAAATACACAGACAAAAAATTGGTAATTTTAAAATATCAAATCCTGCATTTCTATAATCGAAGAAAGGGAAATTTATTTTCATTTAGCTTAGATCATTTATGTAGGCACCCAAAAAAAAGAGAAAAGGGGAATATAAACCTGGCATAAAAAGGGTTACTTCCTTTATTAAATTTAATTACTATTTTTTGGATTTTTGAAAAAAATCAGAACTTGCATTCCTATAATCAAAGAAAAGGGTACCTTTCTTCTTTTTAATTTCCATCCTCTAAGTAAAAACCCAAGAAAATAAGAGACCCGCCCACCATGAAGATGCTAACGTTCAGATCTTTAAATAAATTCAAAAACTTGCATTCCTATCATTGAAGAAAACCTGACATAAAAAGGGTTACTTCCTTCATCAAATTTAATTTCTAAATTTTAGAATGAAAACACAGCCACAAAAATTTGCTATTTTACAGATTTCTGGAAATTTCAAAGCTTGCATTCTTCTCATAAAAGAAAAGGGTTTTTTCTTTTTTGATTCGTCTTTAAAGCAAAAAACCAACCAAATGAGAAAGAAACCCACCCCCACCATGAAGTTGCTGACTTTCAGATGTTAAAAAAATTCAAAGTTTCGATTCCTATCATCAAAGAAAATGTCACGTCCTTTATTAAATCTAATTTCCAAATTATAAAATGAAACACCGAAAATTTTGCTATTTCTTCAGACTTTTAAAATTTTCAAAGCTTGTATATCTCTTCATCAGAGAAGAGGGTATTTTTCTTTTTTAATTTGTATTTTAAGCAAAAAAACAACCAAATGAGAAACCCACCCAGGATGAAGTTGCTTACTTTCAGACGTTTAATAAAATTCACAACTTGTATTCCGATCATTAAAAAACCTGGCATAAAAAGGGTTGCTTCTTTCATTAAATTTAATTTCTAAATTTTTGATTGAAAACACACAGACAAAAAATCGCTAATTTCCGGTTTTTCAGAAATAACCTTAACTTGCATCCAATAATCAAAGAAAATGGTATTTTCTTGTTAAACTTATCTGTTTTAAATAAAAATTCAAGCCCTTCATTTTTGACAAAAATGTAAGCTAGCGAAAATGATGCATAAAAATTAGGGGTTTTATAAAAAAATGTGAGGGTGCAAAACACACCTAATTGGGGCTGAGAATGGTGCAAGGAATGCTGCCTCTTTGCAGCAGCCAATCGGGCGGCCCAGAGCTCGGCATCCATCCTTCTTAACCTTCGCTCCTCAACGATCCCACGATTCGCAGCAGAAGCACCAAAAATCCGAGCCAAAATTCGACCGTTTTCACCTCCGTAAACCCTCAGAAACCCTCAAAATTGAAATCGGTACGAGAGAAGAAAATAAAAATGAGCGTATGCGTGTTTTGGCCAAAAAGAGGGCGATCCGCCACCAAATGTGAGAAAAAATACAGATTTGGAATCGTGAGGCTCTGCAGAATTCAGTGGAAGAATTGTTTCCCCGCAACTTCTTGATCCATAAATTCTGTGAAGTCCACCATATCGCGGAGTGAGAAAGGAGGACAGAAGATGCTGAGAATAGTCCAAAGAGCGGTGGGGCAGAGCGGGGCTCGGCTCAGAAGCTGGAGCTTTGGTACCGAGGCTGGAGGCCCAAACGTCCGGGGCGGTGGCCGACTTGGTTTTGAGATTTTATTGTGGGGGCCGTTGAGTAGGTTCGATCTCGAGACCTGAGGTCAGGGACAGAGGCTTAGAGACCTGTGACACATTTTATAGGTGTTGCTATGTTGCTAGGAAAGAGGTTAAAGTTGATTGCCCCATGGGTGGAAATAGAGGGGCAAGGGGTTAAAAACGGGTTATTATTGAGCCGGGGATTTGTGGGTTAAATTATATGTTTGTGTAGGTGACAAAACTAATGAGAATTTGCCACAATTGCAAGAATGAATAGAGTGTTCGAAGGATGCAATTTCATTTATGACGGAAAAGTTTTGTTTAATTTTAAATTTATTGATAATTATAAAAATTTGACTAAAATTTAAAATATTTTTGTATAATCAATTTTAATTTTAATTGAAAAGTTCTATTTAATAGATTAAAAATATTTTTATATAACCAATTTTAATTTTAATTTTAATTTTAATTGAAAAGTTTTATTTAATAGTTTGAATGGAGGAGTATTGTGGCTATAAAACAAATGGTCCGTGAAATCACCAATAAATATATTATATAAATGGTTTTAATTTTAATTGAAAAGTTTTATTTAATAGTTTGAATGGAGGAGTATTGTGGTTATAAAACAAATGGTCCATGAAATCACCAATAAATATATTATATAAATGGTTCAACCTCACTCAATAATCAACAATTAAAAATAGATTTAATAATACACGTTATTATCTTTAAATTCTTGATTTTGAAATTTCGTTATTATATAATGAAAGATTCCATAATATGGATAAAGTATATTGGTTAATTGTTCTAAAATCTCTAATGAATAACATATTAATAAATTGATAAAAATATTGTTTTTTATTGTGAGGGTGTAAAGTTTAAATTTTTTTTTCTTTATTAAAATGAGTTTGTATTATGTTAATATAAAATTAAAATTCATTAAAAATAAAATAAATTTATTGATAAAAACAAAAAGATAATTACATGATTAAGAAATTTTTTAATAATAATTTCAAATTAAAGGATTATATCAATATCCCAAATTGATTGGTTAGTTTTCTAATTTCATAAAACTTATGACAATATAATAAAAGTATATATAACATTATTGATTTGATTTTACTATTATGTTAAATAAGGCTACTAGGTAGCATATACCTACCAAATATAATAATGAAAGTATTGTTTAAGGAGATAGGGAGAGAAGGAGCAATGAAATGACTAGATAACAGAAATATTTATTACAATAACATTGGGGGGAGTGAAGGCACCATTAAGACTTCAAAGTCTTTGGCCAATAAAATCTGATAAATGAGATTTGAAATTTAAAATAAATCATTATTTTTCAAAACTTTAGATAAAGAGGTGTATATTTTTTGGTCAACCATTAACTAATAGAAAGTCAAGCCCAACTCAAAGCTATATACCATACCTATCGCCAGATATAATAATTGATAATATTAGAACAACCATTTTTCATTTTTTATATTTGGAAAAAAAATTATTTCGAAAATGAGAAAAAAAAAATTAATTAATATAATAATATATTTTTTATAATTAACAAACTTTGATAGTAACTTTGGTAAGTTGTTTCTCAGTTATAATTCAATGATATGTTCTATATTTTCCTTTCCTCAACTTAACCTTTTGAATTCTCATTTATAATTCAATGATATGTTCTATATTTTCCTTTCCTCAACTTTTGAGATTTAAAATTCCTTGGTTTTCTTTAATTTTTATATTGGTTTTTCTTATCTTATCAGTTATTTGGTTATATATATATATCCTTGTTTATAGATGTAAAACTTCATCTTCTATTTTGATAAAATGCACATCCACACTTCTCATTCTGTTAAAAATGTACATCTTCACTTTTCACTTTTTTAAGTTTACGTCGAAATTACGAGAAGTCGATAGGAGATCATATTTTAACTGGGCGAGAGAATATTTCAAAAACTACAATAATGGCGGACATCGCAGGGAGCCGAACACTGGTTTCTACCTGTCCGGATTCTGTAACCGTGAAGTGTTAAATTGGTTTGGTTATTAACTGGAACTGTTTTTTGTTTTTTTTCCGGTTATGAAATTTCTGTTCCCTGTATCTCCTCCCGACGTTCGTTTACCTCCTCCTCGTCGGGTTAGAGACTTAATGTAACTATTTTGGGGTCTATTCCACGCCACCTACCCTCATTTACTTGAGCATGTCGTCTGACTATCCATTATGATACTATTAATAGGCCCTGGTTCCTAGGTAGAACATCCTCCACTTATCTCTCCGTTGATTGACTACTGGACTACCTCCCCTACCAAAGAACATTCGGTGGAGCCCAGGTGGAGGATCTCCATAGTCATGTTGGGTCGAGATGACATCTCGTAAGACGTCAACGCACTTATGAAGGTTACGGATGAGGTTATTTGGCAGCAGATTGGTCTTTTTTATAGTGTTGACTCCCTGGGGAATGGTACCTTATCCTTAAATTCTACACAGGGGGGTTTGACATCCCATCGGCCTTCTCATTCTACCGTTAAGCCTTGTTTAGCTCCCACTCTCACTAGTATTCTCCCTAGTCTAACAGACTGTGCCCGTCAAATTGCAAAGGTTCCCTTAGCTCACAGAGAGGCTAGTTTACACAGAAAGACGGCTCCCCCAACATCACAAAAGAGGGATTTTTATCCTGTGGGTCTCTCTCATAGCCGTCGGCAACTGTGGAAACCAAATAAAGCATATTGAAAGATGGTTTTGGGTTGGATGTGGGGCTCGAATAGGCGGCTAGATTAGCTTTATGTGGTCTTGTTGGTAGGGTATCCTATCGTTATCTTTGCAGTGTCACGTTATAGGATTGGGTTAATACTCAATGGGTTCCCCTATTAGGTTACGTGCCAGAAATCTTACACCTAACTAAGGGATGGTTAGGTTTCGTCTGCAAGTCCCCATAAGACTTGTCCATTCTGTTGGAGAGTAGGTGGGTTATGGGAGGCAACAACCTCATGTTAAAGCGTTGGCGTGTTGCTTTCAACCCGGCTTCTGAGTACTTTTAGTTGTGCCATCTGTTGGTCTTACCCGTCCACCTCTGGAACGAAGCAGCACTCATGGTGATCGGAAACTCTCTTGGCTCTTTTATCTCTGTGGATAGTCATAACCTTACTGCTATGGTCAGAAAGGTGGTCCGAGTCTTGGTCGAAATTGACATACACAATGGGCTTCCGGAAGTATTAAAGATCGAATGGCGAGGTCGTAAGACTCTATAAAGACTTGATTACCTAGGCATTCCTTTTAGGTGTAGCATTTGCCATTACATCAGTCACCTTCGACAGGACTGTAAAGGATGGGTTTCCGTGGACGATTTTGAGGACACGGAGATGCAAGAGAATTTCTATAACTCTTCACCTGAGGCTACCACAAGTGACTTCGGGGCTTTCCTCTTCTCGATGGAGGTCATCAGTCCATCCTCGCCCCCAGAGAGTCTCTCGGGTAAGTTAAGATCATACTGCACTGCATTTTTTTCTACTTTAACTTGTTTGGAAAAAGAGACTCTGGACACTTTTGGGTGGTTAAAACAGAATACTTCTTTTGAGGGGAGGCCCATGGTGTCAACTTTGGTTTCTGATGGGCCCGATGTCGGGGGTTCTTTCCAGCAGGTGAAAAAGGAGCCCTTTATTGTACCTTCGTCGGACGATGTCATCCAGAAAAATACCAGGAGTCTCGAACCTTTAAAGGTCTTAGGTCATGTTATTGCACCCTCAACTGCTCCAATGGAACCCTACCATCATTGTTCCACCTCCAAGTTTCCCTTTAACCCTTGCGGGAACCCTGCTACACTACCCAGTTATCGTGAATCGGAGGAAATTGATTCCTCATTAAACGATGTGTTAGACTCCCTGATACCTTACCTTTGAGACCCCTATGTTATTGTCCCTCTGCCTGTCTTTTTGAGGAACTTTGTGTATAAAGACTTGTCTCGGGATGGGGAAGCCAATGCTTCATGACCAGTTGGTGTAGGTAACGGAAAGCAATTTTCTTGGTCACGTGGCATGGGTATTGAGTACTCCTCCATAAAAACCCGCAGTGCTAGAAAAAAGTGTTCGACCTCCTCCTCCCAACAACCTGCTTCAGTTTCTCCTTCCACTGATAGTGGGGCACTTAGAGCAATGAAAGCCCTTGCTTGGGCAAAGTAATGATTTTTTTATCCCTAAATCTTCGAGGGATAGGGGGCTCCCTAAAAGCTGCCTCTGTTCGACGGCTATTGGATCAAACTTGCCTGAATATCTCATTTTTACAGGAAACTCTGGTCCCTGAACAAAAAGCTATAAATTTCATGTGTGGCTTGTGCCCCTCATGGGTCATATGTGTTGTTAACTCAGTGGGGACCTCATGAGGTCTTTTAGTTTCTTGGGATCCAAACAAATTTGAATTGGTACCTTACCTCTCTGTTGGTGGAATTTTATTGACGGGATTGCTAGCAAGAGGAAGCTTACATTATTAAACACTTATGACCCTTGCGTGGAGAGAAATAAATTTCAAAACGTTGTGGCGGACAGTGGTCTTCTCTCACACAAAAATTTGATCATTGCGGGAGATTTGAATTTTACAGTCTCACCTAGCGAAGTTTGGGGAGGATCTGCACAGGCGGGTCGATTGTCAAAATATTTCAAAGCACTTTTTTTAGACCAATTAGTTAATTGATGTCCAACCTGACAGAGTAGTCTCCACATGGAGGAATGGGTGCATAGGGACCGGCTCTATCACCAAACGATTGGATAGATTTTACATATCTGAAGAGCTTCTATCTGGAGTTGGTTTATATCGTTCCTGGGTGGAATACCCCTATGTTTTTTATCACGCTCCGATCATTTTACAACTAGATATCGGGTCGACTTACAAACCTTATCCATTTAAACTCAATTCACAGTGGCTCCAGGAAAAAGATTTCATATCCCTTGTACACAATATCTGGATAGACCCATTGTGCCTTTCTAAAGGAGGTTGGCAGCGAATCATTTGGAAGCTAAAGGATCTAAAGAAACGGGCAAAGCATTGGATCAGGGGAAAAAATAGAAAAAACATTATGAGGCTGTAGAATTTGGAATCGAAGATTAATGAATATCTAGTGCATTAGGCCGATGGTGATTGTTCTCGGGATATAGAGTAGAAATTAAGTATTATGGAACATGAAAGAAACACATTACTAAAAGCAAAGGAAGAGTTGTGGAGGCAACGCAACAGGGCTATATGGATACAAGGAGAAGACCATAACACAAAGTTCTTTCATCAATACACATGTTATAGAAGAAACCGCAAACACATATGGGAGATTGTAGATTCCAACGGACTTTGTCATACAGGTCAGGAGGATATAAAAGCAGAGGCTGTGAAATATTTCAGTAATTTATTCAAGGCACGAGAACTTCAAACAACAAGTGAACAATTGAGATTAGTTGGGCTTTTCTCCCGTTTGGTAAATGATGAAGAAGAAAGATCCCTATTTCGGCCTGTTAACTTAGAAGAATTGAGGGAGGTTTTATTCATGTTTAAGAAAGATAAGAGTCATGGGCACAATGGCTGGACAATAGAGTTTTTCACTTTCTTTTTTGATCCAGTGGGAGTTGATCTATTAGAGATGGTTGAGGAATCTAGGATGAAGGGGTAGATAGTTGGCGGCCTCAATTCAACTTGTATAGCCCTCATCCCAAAATCGAATAAGCCGACTACTTTCTATGACTTCAGACCCATTTTTGTTTGCAATATTTGTTACAAGTTAATTTCAAAGATCATAGCAAATCGTATCATACCTATCCTATCTAGATCCCTCTCTGCTGAACAACTCGACTTTCTGAAGGGCCGACAAATACAGAACGCCATTGGCACTGCACATGAATGCCTTCACAGCATTAAAAAGAAGAAATATAAGTCAATTATTTTGAAGCTGGATCTACAAAAAGCATATGATTGTATTGACGATCTACTAAGAATGATCTTAATACAAATTGGTTTTGGGTTACAATTCACCAACTAGATTATGAGTTGTGTCTCTTCATCTTCCTTTGTTGTTTTAGTAAATGGTGAAGCTACAGATTTCTTGAGGAGCGGTCGCGGATTACGTAAGGGATGCCCTTTATCCCCTTTGTTATTTATTTTGGTATTGGAGGGTCTTAGCTTACTACTTAAAGAGAGCAAAGCGAGAGGGAAGATTGCATGCATAAGAGTTTCTAGAATGATTAAGATCCTTCATATTTTATTTGTGGATGACATTTTAATCATGATAAATGCTTCTATTAATGAATGGATAGAAATCGATGGTATCATCAAATTTTTCTACAAAGCATCAGGCCTAAAGGTAAATGAACAAAAATCAAATGTACTACATTCAGGGTTATCGGAGGCAGACCTGGCTCCGTACATGATTGTTCTTCCATATAAATTTTCAAAGCTAGCTACAGGTTTTAGATATCTGGGTTTTTATTTGACTACTGGGCTACAAAAAAGTGTTGACTGGAACTGGTTGCTATCCAAGATGGAGAAAAAAATAGACCTCTGGTGTAATAGATGGTTATCATTGGGTGGATGTTTTATTTTGGTTAAATCTACTCTTGAAAGTTTGCATGTTTATTGGATGTCGTTGGCAACCATCTCGTGCACTATTTTAAACAAGATTGGGATTATAATGTTTAATTTCCTCTAGAGAGGAAACATGGACTCTTCTCATTTCCATCTATGCAGATGGGACACTTTGGAAAAACCAAAAAGCTATGGAGGTTGAGGGTTCCACAATATCTTTCACTTCAGTAAATCCTTAGCAGCAAATACTCTCTGGAGGGTTCTAATGGGTGTAGGCATATGACATGAAGTTATAAAAGATAAATATTTACCATCTACCACTATTATAAACTGGCTCAGATTGCGTACTTTCAACTCAACCATAGTCTCAAAAATTTGGGGCGGCCTCTTAAAATCCATTCACCTAATCACGCAGTGGCTCAATTGGATTCCTGGTTCGGGACACCTTGTGGCTCTTGGTAGAGACAAGATCCTGGGATTGGATGACAGATCCATTCTCTCCCCAAAACTCGTTTCATTTTTAAGGCAGAATAAAATCTTAGTTCTCTCACAGGCGAGGAACCTTGCTGAACAAGTTGGACCCTCGACCAGTTGGTACAGGTATGGGGACCTTGGACTATCAGGATCGTTGGCAGTTGAATGGGAATGTTACCGCATGGCTCTCATCAGCGCAGGAGCCTCCATACATGATGGCAATGATACTTTAATGTGGACAGGAGGTGGCCATTCAGGGTACCTCACTGCAAAAAATGTTTACTTCGCTCTTATCTCCACACAGGGTTGCTCGGGTATTGATGGATGGAGGCGTGGCTTATGGAAATGGGATATCCAACTCAAAATAAAATTATTCACTTGGTTGGCAGTAGAGGGAAAGATACTTACATGGGATACACTCCAAAAAAAGGGCTAGGAAGGCCCTGGTCAGTGTCCATTATGCAAGAGCAAAGTCGAAGACATAAACCATCTCTTCATTAGTTGCATTTTCACAAAATCAATCTGGGAAAGATTAAACATTTTTATGAGTTTCAAGGGTGCGTGGACAGGTTCATCATTGTCGGATTGTTATAAATCCTGGACAAAGGAGAAAGCGAATATTTCATATCTCTCAACCCTTATTAGTCCCTGCCATAGGACTATATCAATGAGTTTGCTTTTGATGTGACATTGATGTGACATTAATTAACCTTTTGCCATAAATTTGTGTATGCAATGTAATGTTTAACGTAGGAAAACAAATATATGTTTTTGGATATAATAAAAATATTTGTGTTTCTCATTTCTAATTGGTTGAAAGAATTGAAGTGTTATTGCTCCCTTCACATCTTTCAATATGTAGAATTAATTACACGATCAATGAATTTCACCAATCACCACATCTAAATATAAAAGGTTGTACTATGTATTTATTATTATGCATTATTATATTTATTATCTAATACATTATTTATTATTATATTTATTATATTTATATTATATTTATGAATATTATAGTTCCATTCAGCTTACGGTTCATTATACATTTTGAATAACAAACAACCCTCAATTATTATCTTTTGACAAAAAATATTCATTACTTGTGCATTTAGTTATATTAAATTTCATTGTTCAACATTTATTTCCCAACTAACTCGGCAGGGACTACGTTGCCATGCAACCCTTGTTTGTTGGTATATTTGGTTGGAGAGAAACTCTACAATTTTTGAGAATATTTCTCCCTCTGCACTTTCTGTAACCATAAAAATTATTGGTGCCCTTAAAAGAAAGCATTATATACAAAAGCCTTTACAAGCCCATACATGTTCCTTTTCTCACCATACGGGAAACACTCTAGCATGTTTTGGTGGTGCAGCTTGGGCTGATGGCAAACAATGTGGAGCGGGGGGTGTCCTAAAAACACCCGAGTCTACTGTTATTAGATGGATAATGAATTGCGGTGAGGTAACTAATACTAAAGCAGAACTTATGGGAGTTTGGGCAACATTGACTCTGGCACACCACCTATCTATACATAAACTACAGATTCTGGGGGATTCAAAGGTGGTCATAGATTGGCTAAAAAAAAAGGTAGATTACAAGCATGTGCAATTGAGGGCTGGAAGATCAAAGTGCTGGAATTAATTAAAGTTTTTCAGGAATTAAGCTTTCATCATATATATAGAGTACACAACAAGGAGGCAGAGACTTTATCCAAGCAATCATCTCTAGAACCTGAAGGCGGAATCACCTTTTACAGCTGGCTAAATGGCGCGGAAGATCCCAAAAAACACATCCATCTGTTCTAGTGCTAATTACACTTTTTGACGAAGTTTTTTTTTGGGCTTGTTGTTTCTATTTTCCATTGATCGGATGTAGAATGTACAACCAATCGTTTTTGGCTTAGACTTGATTGCACTCACATATTTTTGTGTTTGGAACTCTTAACTTATATCTCTCTTGTAATATCTGAAATATCTTCTTGGACAATATTACAGTTTTATATCCTAAGTGGATCTGATGATGTAAAAAATTATATATCTAATATAATTGAGCAATTTTCTTTTTGGAAAAAAAGTTCACGTTTTTTTCTCATTCAATCTTATTTTTTCACATACTCCAATCTTTATAAATGTTTCTAGATTCTAATTATACCTGCCAGCGGCATGGTATATAGTAATCGATATGTCGCAAATTGTCTATTACTTTGAACGTTGACCAATATTTTCTACCATTTTACAAAGTTTAACTTTATAATGTGAATTTTTTGTAATTTTTTAAAATATTTGAATTGTTTATCTGTGTTTCTATTGGTCTTTAAATTGAACCTGTTATTGCACAGGTGACGACGGGCTTTAAAGACACTATTTAATATGATTAAATGATTATTATTAAAGGATTAAAGGATGTCAACAGTGTCATCATTTATATCCGCCAATTTCATCTTGGCTTCGACACCTCGAAGACATTTAGCTTCGTTTTCTCAAGAACATCCAACATGGTCGGCAGGGAGTCATTTGGGTCGTTGCGCTTGCAATATGCAGTGATCGGTCTTTTATCTATAAGATTCCTACCTTGAATGCATTCTCTGCAGGGACTGGAATGGGAGCAAACGTCATGGACAAGTAAACAAATTTTTACGATTTCAAGGATTTGTTTCGTCATATGACACAGCTCATAATTATAGTGATAACGATAAAGATGGTCATAAGGTTAGCACTCTCCAGCTTGATAAGTCTGAAACAATGTTACAAAATCTCCAATTTCTCTCGATTTTTCTGAGCTTTTTTTTTGTGACAAAGATTTTTTGAGTTTTTCACTTTTAGTTTATACTTGCCGAGTTTTTTCGATTTTTGTTGTTGTTGATATTCCCTATTTTGTCGATTTTATGAGTTGATAATTGCTGACACTTTTATGCTGATGCCGAGTTTCGTAACAATGGTAAAACATGGTAGTTAAATGTAACAGTGTTTTGTAATATTTTCCTAATTATTCCATTGCTAGTCTTAGCAAATTATTTTCCATCGGTGTGATGCAAAAAGGGCGTGGCAAAAATTGGAGAGCTGAGAAGTAGGGGAAACACTGGCATAAGGTAAAGGGAAAGAGGTATTGAGCATTGTTGGGGAATTCATGGTTGTGTTGTAAGCGAAAGATTAATCACCAATTATGGTGATGAACGAGTAGCAAAAAAAGAAGCAATGGGTCGACTTGGGGTAGTATCGTAGATAGGGGCAGAGATGGTCGACTTGGAGTTGGGTTATAAGCAGAGAATTATTTATAGTTGTTTGTAGACAGATGACAATACGAGAATTACGTTGCTTTGAAATTCCATCCTCTAGTTCGAGTTCTATCCTCTACTTAAAACATTCACCAAAATAATTTATTGTCCAAATTCCTTGCTTCATGTGGCCCATTCGACAAAAACATATGCATCATTCACTGCCTGATAAATCGTTTGACTATGAGATTGCATACCTGATTGCACGAGTTCATAACCGTGTGTCCTCCTCTTCTATCTGGTGTGGGCCTTGTACAGGAGACCAAGGGAGTCAGAGATAATTCGTCTAGAAGTTGCTCTTAAATCCCAAATATCATTTATTGATCTATAACGACTGTCATAAGCCCTAGCGCTTGGAAAAACAAAGTAATAAGGTACAATGGGTGGTCGTTGCAACTCTATGGAGATACATCTCACTATTTCCATGTTTCCACACTAACTAAAAATCCTGAGTATGGATATCAACACTAAATAACCGTCATTAGCTTAAATGCAGAGGACCAACATCAACTTGATTGTGACAAGTATGCTAATAGACAAATCTTATTTTTATTGTAGTTACATTTTATCACCTACTCCAATCTTTATAAATGTTTTTACATTCCTATTTTCATTGTAGTTACATATTTTATCATGTTCACTTTATTTCATTTCTTTTAAATTATAATTGTCTTTTTTTATCATATGAATTTGACCTAACTTTTAATTGATACATTTTTTTTATTTTTAATTCTCATGATTGTATTTTTGATATTTTTATTATATTGACGATGCATCATACATGTACTTTTCCCTCCACCTAATTTGAAAGTTTCCACATAAACTCTATCATGTACACATGGGTCCTCTATCATTTGTAATATTGCTCTTTATGCTTTTACAATGCATTTCTACGATGGGTGAAGTGTTATTTCAAAATATATTAAGTTTAAATTTTTTCATCCAATAAAAATAAAAAATTTAATAACAATTAAAAATGTTAAAATAAAAAATATAATTTTTATTTGACATAAAATCATTTTTTCTTTAAATAGAGAGAGAAAATGTACAAAAATTCCTCAAATGGAGTGTTTACTAGCGAAGATAATTGTACGTCACGGTCTAAAGAGATGGCACACATTTCAATGCTCTAGGTGGTGAGGATCCAAGCTCCGAATGTTTGTGGCCTTGTACTTCACTTGGGCATGGAAGATGCACGAAGTAATGGCGACAATATGGTGGTTGCTGGCGAGATTGATGGCTCGCACAATTCAATAACCCTGCACTAATATTCATGTTTGGGAGCTACAATGAAAACATGGTACGTATGAAGTTAGTGGTTATTATGGCCAAAGCTAGGTTAAATTTTGAGGGGAAGGCCATTGACGCCTTTGTGCTTTGGCTCTGCTCCTTATGGTGGTATGCTCTGGTTCTCATTTGGTCTACGTATGAGAACTCAACTTCTTTTGTTCAGGCTTATTCTCTCATGGCTCCCCATGGACGAAAACCTCGTCCCTCCCCTACTAGTTTGCCATGCGTTGTTAAGGCAGTCATAGTCACTGTTGAATTTTACCATGACTTTGTCCCTACGAAAGACCAATCGACCATGCCTGCGTTGGAAGTCAAGGTTAAGCTAGTCAGGGAATTCAAAGAGGACAAGTAGGTTGAACAACAGGTGGGGGGGAATAATTATGGATTTGGGATGCACCAAGACCCACAATTCCAAGTTTTACAAAACCTTGGAGCTTTACTAGCACACCAAAACAATGGTGGCTCTGGCAATGTTGCCTAAAGATGAAGATTTTCGCTAGTTGAAGCATCGCATGGAGACTCTGGAGGCGCATAACGCTTATCTTATCTCTGTAGTGACCTGGATTGCAAAAAGACATGGTGGCTCCTTCCAGCTTCCTGCTGCAAGTCGACCATGGGCAGAGTCCTCTGCTACATATGCTCACCCAGATGTCGTTGGTATGTCATTCTCTCAGGTTCCTCATGCAAGGGATAACATGTTTTTTAGTTTTTTAGATACAATTTGCTCCAAGTTTTGTATGTCCAAGTCACAGGGCATTTTAGAAGTGTCATTACAGCCTATTAATCAAGTAGACTTAAGGTTTCAAGACTAGTTATTTTCCATTTTTGACCTGGTCTCCCCACTAGAGCAGGCATGCATACTTGCTTTCTCTTGGTTTAAGAGGACTATATGAGTTTTTATTGACATTTGAACCATTACACACATCTATATACATTTTGTCAATATTAATAGCAGTAGTCTAAACATTCTACGAAACGACTCTTTTTCGGCGATGTTTTTCGGGGACATTTGCCTGAAATCTGACGAGAAATTGTTAGATCCACAGATTTGAGTGATTATTTCTGAATAACCCGAGTGCCTGAGGGTTTTTCATCATACTAAATCCATTTCTACATTTAGAAATAGATTTTAAACAACAAAAAATAATGATTTTATACAAATTTATATCGTCAAATTCTAGCAAAAAAAAATCATTTTGTATAACAATTGACAATGTCATATTAATATAGTTCCCTTATTTATTAGTAATCTTTCATATTCAATACAAAGATTCGAGGTGACATTCATATATAAGATGAACAATTTATATCATATTTTATATTAATATTAAAATATTAAACTATTTATTTTTGAAAAATTAATTTTAGATTTAATTTATTTATCTTTTATTTTATTTTTTATTTAATTAATTAATTTATTAAAATAATTTCGACACAATTATTTATTTATTTATTAAAATAAATATCACACACTTTAAATAAAATTATAAAAATTATATTCGTATTTTAATTTTAAAAATCTACTTTCTCTCGTTAAATAAAATTATAAAAATAAAATTCATATTTTAATTAAAAAAAATAAAATTTATATTTTAATTTAAAAAATCTAAATCATGTGTCCTCTTTTCTTCCCAAAATATCTTAAGTCAACTGTTAAAAAACACCAACCAATAATAAATTATCATGTTTAAAAGTGTGGTGGGACTACTAAGATGTTGTAATGAGTGAGAATAATAATAAATTAGTTGAAAACTTTTTGGTGAATGATATTGGGTCTCTATCATCCCACGACTAGAACTCGGTAATAAATTATGTTGGTGTGATTGGCATGGTAAGAATGAAGAAAACGTATAGTTGAACATTAGTTAAAATTCAAGTGTCTTTATCACATTTCTTTCTTTCGAAGTTGTTGGTAAGGTTATATTACTATCATTCTAGGCCATAGATAAATTGAACATAGCATCATGGATGACTTAATATTAGAATTTTTATACATGTAAGGACTTTGGTTTCATCATGATTTAATATTATAACTTTTATGGATGGTATGGTTTTGATTTTTTGGGGGTTTATTAAATATTTATTAAGGTGTATATTTATTATTATAGTTTAGTTTTGTTGTGTATGATTTCGTTTATCAGTGAAGTTGATTAAGTATTTATTAAGGATATAATTTTAATATAGTTTATTTGAGTTATGTGATTTTCATTTCATTGCATATGTATATTTTTATCTTCGAGAGTGTAATTGGTGAGGTGAATGTGTGTATTTATGTATGATGGTTTATTATTTTAATATTATATTAAAAATGAGATAAGGTAAGTGTAAATATGATCACATTTAACAAGAATGTGAGGGTGTTGGTGGGCATTGAAGGTGTACATTTGGGTGAAGATGGGAGTGAAGTCGTGCAAGGGTGGCACCCCACCCCCAAACTCCTCGGGAAGATGAGGGTGTAGGTGGGGGTGAAGTTGTGTAACAAATGCATGCCTTCATAGTGGGGTGAAGTTGTACAACAAATGCACCCTTCCACTTAATTTGTCCTTGTGGGGGTGGGGATGGGGGGCAAAGGTGTCCATTTGTTGAAGGTCATAGTGGGAGTGGAGGTGAAGACATGCATTTGTTGAGGGTGCATGTCTAGATCTCATCCCTACATATATGCACACGCACATCCTTGTCCTCGTGTTTAGACATGGTGTGTTTGATCCATACTTTCTAAATGCACTTCCAACTATATATAGAAGCACTACATATATTATTGTTACCTATATTGTATCGAGTTAAATGATTAAAAGAGTTCTTGAGCAAAATGTGTATATATATCTTTGAGGACAACATGTTCAATGTAATAAGATATAAAATCTTAGAAGTCATATTCGAAGGTGAACCATTATTGAGTGGAGTCAAACAAGACTTTAGAGGAACCTAAACTTATTGATGTGACATAAATCAATATTCCATCTTTAAAGGAGTGCGACAAAGACATTGATATGGTCTTGAACGAGGAGGCGACTTCCATCCCTTTGGTCTCAGTCTTTTGGGAAGGGGAAGAGGAGGTATGAATTATATTTTTGGATCATGATGGGGACCAAGTTTATGTGGCTCCATTGGACAAAAAAAAACAATTAATGGTGATATGAACTCTAATAGTCCAAATCAAGTGTATAATTGGATCGAAATCAAATGAAAGAAAGCGGCAAAGTGCAAAAATGGGGTAATGTGATCCTTAGCAAATTGATTTTGAAGAGGTTTATACCATGTTAATGTGGAGTTAAAATTCCTAACTTCCAACGCATCAATTAAAGCAAAAAGTACCAAATAAAAAACCAAAAATCCCATTTTTTCCATGGGAAAAAAGGGTAAAAGATAACAATTTAACTAATAGATGTGAAATTACATTCCTCGCATGCATTATAGCATGTCACAAAGCCATAATCTGAATCTATCAAATACCTCCAAACATGGGAGGAAAATCAAAGTTCCCTCGCTCTATCACACTGCGATGTCCCTTAAAGCCACAACAAAGATAGTTTTCAAATTCATTAGATGTATATTCTCCTCCATTATCTGTATGAAGAGTGCCAATATGTGATTGTGCTTCATTTTGGATCCATACATGAAAAATTTTAAAAGTTTCAAAAGCCCGTGATTTATCTTTCAACAAGTACACCCAACAAATCTTGGTGTAATCATCAATGATAGATATGATATATTCTGGAAGTGGAATCATGGAAAGGTTGTTTGATATATTTTCTAAGGATACAAGCATCACATTCCTTCAATTTTCTAAGAATAGTAGACACACTATAAACACCATTCGTTTTCAACAAACGAAGGTTGTCATAATTAATGTTTCCAAATCTAGCATGCCCTGAGAGACTAGATGACAATGTACCTTCATCATGGTGAGAGAGGTATGCAAAATTTTGTGCATGAATAGATGTCCCTTTCAACTTCGGTAAACTTTCATCCTCCACTCATGTTATAACGGCCATGTTGTCGGAACCCTTCTTTATTTCAACTTGGCCATTGAAGATATGAATAGAGTGGCCTTCATGTTGAATGTGCACAAGAGACAATAAGTCTCTTCGCAACTCAAGAATATGGAGCACATCATGTAGAAGAAAATTTGGGAATTTAGGAAATTCAAGTCCGACGGTGCCAATTCCCGAAGGTTTCAGACTTGATTTATTTGCAAAATAGACTATATACCATCTACATTATCGTTGAAATCTTCAAAGAAGTCTCTCTGAAATGTCATGTGGCATGTTGCATCTATGTCAAGTAGCCATGCATCTCTCCAAGAACCAAATGAAGTGTTAAATAAATCTTCACTTACTCCAATATTGCAATGGGCAACAATATAATGAGTAGATTCATGTACTTTACCTTTTACCAAATCTTATACTTTATCTTTTTCTTCTTTTTTTATCTTGCTTGTATTTGATCTTATCCCAAGGGATTTTGCATGTCTTTGCCTCCTGACCACTCTTGCCACAATGGACGTAGTGAAGATCGGATCTCTCATAGGGATTATGACTACCCCCCTCCCTTTGAAATTCTTATTTATGTGTTCTCTCTTACTGCCTTCTCCTCTAGAAGAATCATGTGATTGATTCTTCCCTTTTCCAACAAGAGAATGTATTTTTGCTAGAAATCAATTCAAAAACTATGTAAAGAGCATATGCTAGGGATATTGAAGAACCAATTAAGCATAATCCTCACCATAACCCCGATGCAAGCTTCTACACCAATTCTTAGGTCCTAATTTGAAAATGTTCTTTGAGATTTCTCTATAGTTCTTGATCTTTTTTAAACTAGAGAAAGAAAGCCTTTACTTCACCAAAGTAAAGAACTAGTAGAATGGCCTCTTGCCTCTTTCTTTCCCTCTTTGAAACTAATCGCAAGTACCCTCCTTGGAAAAAAATCAGTAGAGAGCAATCCTCTTTACTATGTGGGCAGTTCTAGTTCGAGGTGAATCCAGCGAGGGGCTAAAGGCGGAAGAGATAGATTCTGGCAACAAGCTGCAAATCAGGCTTAGAGACGAGAATGGTGGCATAGAGCCAATGGAAGAGGTGGAGCTAAAGGATATGATTTGGAAAACAGTGAATATTTGTAGGCCCTTGACTTCTCTTTAAGAAATCGATCCCTCTCCCTTTCCCTTGGGTCGACTCTCATCGATCATTCATGTAAGCTTGCTTGAATATGCCCAGAGCTGTGTATGAAATAGATGACTCATGGAGCCATAGATGCCATCACACATCGCTACAAATTGTTTTACGGAGGGCGTTTGATCTCTTCTCTGGCCCCAAACAGTCGAATAGTGTGGAGCCCTCAACAAACAATTGAAATGTTTACAACATAGTGGACACTCGCAACCACCACATGAAACAGTGGAGGCAGGGCCTTAGTGAAGGTACCACCACCAAATTTTTAGACAATAATGGCAAAATCGTGGCTACGCGAGGGAGAGGGAAAGCAACTCCAGGGAGAAGGGAAAATAGATCATGGAGTTATCAAGAAAACCAAACTATGATACCATTGATGGGCAAAGGGAATAATTCCATGGATGTGTGTATTTCATTAATGTGAGCCATACATAAATGCATTGAGGATATGACTCTTGGTTTCATCTTCCAAGACCTCCTATGACTCTTGAAATTCTCCTATGACTCCTCATATTTCTCCTAGCTTAATATTTACAGAGATATTTACATTGTACCTCGATCCCTAAGGATTAGGCATCTAACAAAACAATTATCCCCTTAACAAAATCTCATAAGAAAGGAGTTTGATCGGATTTGGAGGATTGATCATCCTCGCTAACCCTAATGTAACAATGTTCATCTTCCAAAGAAAGACCCACCTTGGACAATTCATATGTTGCCATATTCCTTTCCGTATAAATATGATGAAAATAGATGTAACCAAAAGAAACTAAACATGATTTAATATCATCAAAGATATACCTTGAAAGAAGAATCTATAAATAATAGGACCCCCACATCCAATAAATCACCAATAGAGAATCACTAGATATCTCTATCTTTGAAATACCCTTTTCAACAACTACAACCAATACTGACTTCAAATCCATGAGCTCTACATAGTTATTTGATCCATTGCCTAAACATGCCTTGAATTTTAACAGATGAAAGTCTCTTGTACATGATACTCCACCCACCCCACTAACCTACCCTTGTGCAATTCCATCAAAATATACCCATGCCCCAGTCTTATGTATTTCTTCCTCAGTGATATTCCTCGAAGGCTTTGCATTTTTTCACTGCTTGTAATACCTAAGAATATTCATCCCTTGGGATGCAACTTGAATAGTTGGGATAGTCTTATTTTGAAATAAATTGTCGTTTCTAACAAACCATATACCCTAGGCTATAATGAGAGGTAAGGCTTTGAAAGGATTCATATTGTGATTTAAAGTCTAATTATTTAGGTAATCACCCATCGATTGATCCCCCAAGCATCCTTCATAATAGTGAGAGATTCCGCCTCCTTCCAGACTTGTAGAATATAGGAACAAAATGCTAGCAAATGTTGAATGGACTCCTTGGCATCCTTGCAAATGAAGCATTTACTGTGACTTGCCCAACTTCTCTTTTGTAAGGAGTCCCA
>JZKD02S0345985.1:232256-242340 GCA_000966675.3 Picea glauca | reverse complement strand
AAGTTTGTGTTATACATGTTGTTTATTGACACAATGGCAATGTGTAGCATGACAACCTTGATATCTGCATCTATGTGTTAGCTGCAACAAATTGGTTTTGGATCTGTATACCATATTTTTCATTTGCAACCGAACGGTCATTCCTCGCTCGCTTTGTGATGATGCTGAAATGCAAAATTACTTAGATTGTCCATTCTAGTTGCTGGACAGAGCAAAGATGGGCATCCTTCCATTCTCCACAACCACGAGATCTCTAAGATCCGAGCTTAGAATTCGACTAAGCAAGAGGAGAATTACTCTCGGTTTCTGATTTTCACATTGGTAATTATGTGGTTATTGTTGTTGCCTTACACCATCCATCGAATGTCGGATCTCCGTGGAGCACTGGTCTAGAATAACAAATATTATTTAAGCATTGGACCAGATGGTCTAGAATAACAAATATTATTTAAGCATTGGACCAGGGGTTCTCCATTCCATTATGCGTTGAGAAACGTAGCAGATGGTGTTGAGATTTCCATCATTTCAACGACCCACATTTCGATCGACCATTGCTCCTTATCCAGATGAAGAGATGGTCTCATCGATGTTGTCTTTGGATCTGAATTTTTAACCGATACGTGCCATGAACTCCATAACTGTCAGACGCGATCCGGGAGCTGGAGTTGATTCGGCGGTGCGATAACCATGCACAAGTTGTTTTATAACAATGCCTCCATCTGTCTTGAAGATATTACGTGGATTATATCAGTTCACTGACGGTGATAAGCTCAACGACTCTCACAAACATTTTTCAAAATGCTCAACGAAATCGTGAGGAATTGGAGGGATCTAGATCCCTGACCGTTGGGCCATTGTTGGAGAGGGTCGAATTAGTTGCTCCTTTTTCATCAAGGAGATCAATTTCTCATATTCCAAAGTAAATTTGCCATAAGCCATATATCGACTTTTGCTTTGTCCAAGGAGATGCTAAAGTAAACTAAGACATATGCCTTCATTATACAACCCATAGTTGCCATATGATGGATCAAAGACAATCAAGGGGCATTTTGCCAATGCTTAGAGTTTGATATATGGCCATTAAAAGAGTTGGAGTTGGGCATTTGATGTGCACATATTTTGTAGTGGGGGTTTAGCACCACTAGTGCACATATTGCTGCACAGTTTTGTAATGGGTAGACAAGACCATAATATTGTTCCCATTTTGTGCACATGTTGGCACTTTAAAATTGATGTAATTGCCATGGAAGGGCCATAGTTTGGTCATGGTGCATTTTTTTTTTTTTTTGCATCATATTTGTTATGAGAATTGCCTTTGAATTTTGATGTATTGGTCGTATAAAGGTTTTGATGTAAGCATAAAATCATCATGTAAAAAGGTTACGAAGAATTCTAATGGTTGTTTAGCCACTCTTGAGTGAGGAGAGTGAGAGGCGTTATTTTGCGCCTTAAGCCTTCATTGGCTTCTTTGTAATCATGATGTAAATAGTTGATTGAGGCGATTTTCCTAGGCCTATTTTGACGATTCATTGTAAACTTGACCAAAGACTGTAGTTATAAACTCTTGGCAAGTAAGGTATGCCAAAGATTGTGGTACATGTATCATCTGCTACAGGTTGCAATATTGTGCAGGTGGGCTTCAACATTTCAGCTCCGAAGAACTGAGGTGAAGGAGACAAGAGATGTGCCTTTCCAAACATTTGCTTTGCAGCTGTTGCGAGTGTTGGCTTTGCATTCTGATTCCGAAGTATGCATGTGAAGGAGTCTTGAAAGAATGAGCCCTTTGAGGACAATTGCATACAGATAGAGTTGATACTTTTGGAGACCAAAATGTTCTTTGTGGGGAGGCATGATCCAGATGGATTTCCACACATAGAAGGACTTTACTGTGTTCACCAAGTTGATTTGTAGAGTGGTGAAGGTGGTAAACTTATATGTTTTGAGTTTTTATTTCTCATGCATTTTATTAATGCTTTGTGAGGAAAGGGTCTCATGCATTCTTATGCTTTATGAGATGCTCGTGCATATTATTTATGCTTTATGAACTTTTGAAAAGCTCATACATTATTATTCATTATTGATGTAAATTGATTAATACTTGTGAGGGAAATTAGACTCACGTATTTATCATTAAATTGTCATTTTGGAAATTGGTTTTTATGTGAGAAACCTCACATTAATTTGCCATTTTTCTCACTATTAGGTTGAGAGAATCAAGGATATGGATGAGGAGTCTTTGGGTGGTTTTGAGACTTTTCCCTTTATGTACTTGAAGATAGTTTGAGATCCTACATTCATGGATCTTGTTTTTCCTCTTTTGTAATGAGATCCTATTATTGTGGATCTAGGAGTTAATGCTCTTTCTTAAGAGGGAGTGAGGAAAAACTATATAATGCCTTATGTGAGCCCTTTGGGAGTAAGAGGAGAGTAATGGAAAGTTAATGGTGGAGTTAGAAAGCCATAGTGCTACTACTCCCGAGCTTTGAGAGACTTATTCATGTAAGGTATTATCCTTCTTGATGTATGAAGAGGTATGAGTGTGAGCAGTCTTCTTGAATCCTCACTGAAGGGGAAGGCATCTCTTATGTAATCACTTATGATAAGGTTGCAACTTCTTTTGAAGAAGGAATGAAAGCGATCTATATTCCAATTGAAGCGGATCTAGAGACGTAACCCAAGAGGGGTGAACTCCTTTACCAACATTGGTTGTCTCCCTCACTTGTCTTTTCATGTGCTTTATTCCATTTTGAGTTCATGTGTGTTATGTATTATTATTTACAAGCATGGTTAAGCATGAATTCATAGGCCCTTTAACCCTTGTGCAAATAGTTCGTCAGAAAACGATTCTCAATTGAAAACTTGCGTAAAGTACTGGCCCGTTTTCCTATCAATCCTTATGGTGGAAAGTCTAGGGTGTTCCATAAAAGCAACAACAACATAAGGGCTTTAGAAGGGGCTCTGACTTCACGAGGAAGCACAAGAAACAACACATCAACAACTCATAGACGACACTATGCTCATGGGTACCCCCATAGTTTGTGAAGCACAATCTATTAAACAAGTCCTTGCCGATTTCATGGAAGCCTCGAGAACCTCCATCAACTAAGGTAAATCTCATATCTTTTTCTTCAACAGTCCTCCTACTATTCAAGCTAACCTTGTTCATATTTTGGGCTCTCAGAAAGGCACTCTCCCTTTTAAATATCTGGGTGCTCCTCTAGCGGAAAACTACCTAAATCAAGTCTCTTGGGAAGGCCTTTTAGCATTGATGACTAAAAAACTCGATTCCTAGTCCTTTTGTTCGCTTAACTTGACAGGAAGATTAGTCCTGGTTAAATCAGTCTCACAGGCTATGCCCATGTACCTCTTTTTTGTTCCAGCGAGTCCCAAGTACACATAAACGTTGTCAAAAAATTACACAGGACCTTCCTCTAGGGGGGAAACAATGAAAAAAAAAGGGGCACTTGTGTGCTAGGCAACGATATGTCTCCTAAAGTTGGCAGGCGAGTTAGGTCTCCAAGATATAGAAGTCCAAGGTATGGGTTTTGGATGCCAAATTATGGTGGTAATGGTTAAACGATATAAAACGTTGTGGGCATGTGTATGGAAATAGAAATATGCAAGATATGTATCTAACAATCAATTAATTCGTATGAACAACTCTCCCATGGGCTCCAACATATGGAATATTGCATGTCAAAAATATTGATCCAATGCCACAACTTTTGGGAAATCCATAATGGGATGTTAGCCCTCTTTTTGGATGATGCATGGAAACAATTACTCAAATGGTCGAAAAGAGTAGTCCTCTAAGATATCAAGACAACTATGCTTGCTCAAAACAAAATGGTGGTTGCACAATATTGGCTCCCTGTAGCAACTGATCCCCACTGGTGCATATGGTTTTCCAACAACCATTGGCTAAGGTCTAGGAACAAGAAAATTTCAAAAGCTTTTTGGTCGAGTTGAACTTAAGAAAAAATTGCGTCAATAATCAGTGGGATAAACTGCATTGGGAAAACTCTACATGTGGTGAATTCACAGTCATAGAAGCATACCACATCATCATTAGCCATAAGTATCACCCTAAGCAAGAAATCTAGGAAATAATTTGGAAACAAAAGCTTTGGCCAAAAGTCTCAACTTTTCTCTAGTTGTTAGCACATAGAAGAATTTTAACATGGGAGAACCTCCTCAAAAAAGGATTTCATGCCTGTCAATCTTCCCTCTTTGCAAAGCCCATGCAAAAAGCATTAGGCATCTCTTCAACTGTTGTCGCTTTGTCATTGATTTATGGGACAAAGGTGAACTAATCTTCAGAAGGTATAGTCGCAACCAACAAAGAATTTAGTACACCATCGAAAACTGGACTCAAAGTATCACCAAGAGCCAGATTGTTAATAGATATTTGCAACTACTACCGAGCTTCATGCTCTGTGTAACATCCCCCAGCCCAACCGAGGGATATTATGGTGCGGAAAACTCAAAAATACAAAATTTTTGCTTGTTAATTTAATTCATTTAGAGTTAGCTATTTTCTTGTAGCTTTAAGCTACAAATTAAAAGAGATTTAGCTATTGTCTATAACCATAAAATAGATGCATCTACAACATACTAAAATGATCATGAAATACAACTAATAAACTTCATTACAATAACACACATATCATTCTCATTTACAAAGATCATGCACAACAATTTAACTCATAAATACAAGACAAAAAATAGATAAACACTTATCTTTTAACAATGGTTGTGCAACCGACTGCTTGGGACAGATGTTCCACCCAACCATAGACTAACTATTCACAATCTCAATAGCCAATCACCCTCGCGTTGAGGCTAGTAATCCATAAAAGAGGGTGGTCTCTCTTAGTCTACTCACAACTCATAAACTCACAACCCACTGATATCTTCCTACATCTATCCTAATTTTCCACTAGCTCTCTTCCTCTTGACCTGCCCAAACCAAAGAATGTACCCCTTCACCGATCTCAGTCCCTCGAGCATCCCATTTATTTATCAAGGTCTCTCTGGCATAGGTAACCATGAATCTCTCAGCTGAGAACTCAAGGGAACTTGTTGCTGGGAAAACTACCAACAAACTACCATCAAATACTTGTTGTTACAGTGCAACTCACCCATGAGTTCACTCTTCAATGATGACAACTTGGCTCTTCAGTTATCCAGCTCCCATTCACTCCAAATATGCCCCAACATGCTCTATAATTCTCCCTCCATGGTTGCACCAACTCCAAGCTCTATTTTCTACTCTCTACTTGCTCTTCATTCACAAAACTTGTCTGTCTAAAATTGTTGTCCAAACCCATACGAATTTCCTCCCTTTGGCTTATATTTCTTGACTCACACCCTTCCCCAAGTTGATTGTACTCAACCCCCATGTTCCCAATAACTATGGGATGTGACTACTCACACCCACCATCTTAGATGTATTCAATGATTAGCTTTGGGAACACTCAATTAAAATTTGGAAGGTTCACATACAATTAACAATTTTAGGAAATGGGTTGAATTAATATACATGGGTATTTCCCCCTTGGACCCCCTCTTAACAATGATTAGCTTTGGGAACACTCAATTAAAATTTGGAAGGTTCACATACAATTAACAATTTTAGGAAATGGGTTGAATTAATATACATGGGTATTTCCCCCTCGGACCCCCTCTTAACCACTGTCCTAAACTCTGCCCTCTCTTGTGGATTAATTCAACCCCCGTCACTGTCCATGTCCCCTTAGCAACTGGTATAACATTTTATTATTAAAACATGGGAACACAATTTGCATATTACATTGTTTGGCCATAGCCACATATTATATCTACATAAGCATTAATCAAACTGGGGATTGTAGTGGGGATGCTACATTTCCCCTCCCTTACAATTGTGCGTCGTCCTCGGTGCACACTATGTCAATATACATATATGTAAATTTACATCACAATACTTAGAAAATAAAGATTTTTCAATTTTACATCTCCAACAACAGTTCCAACCGTAATCTCGTGTTCCTCTCAACTCGTCGACCCAAGGAATGCACCATTCATTTATCAGGGATAACCCAAAGTATGAACCATCTGTTTATCAAGGCTAACCCAAGGAATGATCCATTCTTTTATTAAGGTCTCCAATGTAGTTGGCCAAGACTCTAAGACGTGGTTCCAGAACTCTAGTTATTCAAAATGGAGTCTTGCATTCCATTTTCTTCAAAATTTTCAAAAATTTGTGGGTATTCCTCTCACATGTTTTCTTCATGCTCCCATGTAGCATCTTCAGGACCATAGCAAGTCCATTGAAATTTTACCAGCCCTATGGCCTTGTTCTCAAGCACTTTGACTTTCCAGTCCAGGATACGTACTGGTTCCATCCGGAAATCCCCTTCGTGCTCCACCTGGATCACATTTCAATCAATTATGTGGTTAGGGTCAGACACATATTTATTTAATAATGATATATGAAATGCATTATGCACTCTCATGGATGCAAGAAATGTTCGCATGTATGCAACCCTATCTTTTCTAATATTTCAAAAGGTCCACAATATCTCGTTATTAATTTCGGGTAACTTCCTAATCTTAGTGAACTTCTCTTTGTCTTCATTTTTAAAAGCACATGTTTGCCCACTTTAAAGTCTCTATACACTTTATTCTTGTCTGCATAACTTTTTTGCCTATCATGGGAAGCCTTTAAATCTACTTTATCTTTGTCATCTGCTCTTCCATTTCCTTCAATAAATCTGGGCCAACAATTTCTCTATATGCTAGATTATCCCTAGTCACTGGAGTGTTACATTTTCTGCCATACAATGCTTCAAACAGATTCATTTTCAATGAGGCCTGATACCCAGTGTTGTAAGCAAACTCAACCAAATAAATATAATCTTCCCACTTTGATGTCTAGTCCAACACATACATTCTGAGCATATCCTCAATTATCATGTTAGTCCTCTTTGTTTTCCCATTTGACTCTGGATGATATGCAATACTGAGATTTAAATTTGTTCAAAATCCTTTGAACAAACCCTTCAAAAAATTGGAAGCAAACTTAGGATCTCTATATGAAACTATTGCCTTAGGCACTCCATCTAGCCTAACAACTTATTTCATATAACTTTCTACAATATTTGTTGCCTTGTGTGTAGTCATTACGAGAATAAAATGTGTTGCCTTAGTTAATTTATCCACCACCACCATAATGGAATCATGTTGTTTCATTGTTTTGGGCAGCTTTGTAATAAAATCAAGCGTGACAACTTCCCACTTCCATTCTGGAATGGGCAATGGTTGTACCAAACCTGTTGGATGTCTATGCTCCATCTTCAGCTTTTGGAATTCTAGACATCTAGCTATGTGACTAGCCACCTACTTCTTCATTCTCGACCAAAAATATTGGCTTCTTACAACTGGAATTTGTTGGCAGCCACACATGTTTTTGATTTTTTAAACATGATCGAGAGGCATTCCATTTTTTGTAGCTGCCATCACCCTGTCTATAAACACTTTTACAAGTTTATTATGACTGATTGGGTTAAAGCCTATTTCACTATTTTCTACTATTTTGATTTTCGATTCTTCTATGTTTAATTCATGACTACAAGCATGAATTAAACATAGAATTTGACTTCTCGTTTTCATGATTTTCGCCTTAGGTTTATCATTCAACAAACCATTAATTTGAAATTAAAATGCAAATCTTATAAAATGGTGGTTGGACACATTTTGTTTGTGATGGATACGATTATTATTTCAATGGTGTGATAGTTTCGATTTGAGTAGAGCTTTGATGTTTGTGTAATGTTTCTCTCATGAATTTATGGTCATATCAACAGGTTTTCGATTTAATGCACACCTGTTGCACCCGTGTCCTTATCTCACCCTGCTAGCACAATCCATTAACGAGCCATTCATTACATGCATAGGGATTCGACTCTGTATGTCCGACTCTCATTACAAGGAATGACAAAGCATTACGATCAAACCCTCGATGATTACCCCCACTCTGTGATATGATAACACACAGGTTCTGTTATGGCCATTTCTTCACTATCCATTTAGGTTTGTTCCTATCGCTCCTACTGTTCAAACCTAAAATTGTTTTGAGTCATCCCTGTTACATTCTGGTTTCATTTGTCATGGCACCTGTGAGGCGAATCCAACCAAATGGCTATGCGTTTCTTTTTTAAGAAAACCCGTAATTACATGCCAGAGACACGTGTTTACGGGAGCAATTATGAGCAAACGGTTACGAATTAGTCCAAACCCTTTAAAACCCATTTCGGAAATGGGGCCATTTACCTCTAACAAGGGCAAATTCTTCAGAAATGAATCCACTTCAGAGGTATGTTTTGTTTTCTAGACAACATTTTCTCAGAAAATTTGTTTAGCCTAAGTTTTCTTTTTCCCCTTTCCTCTCTGTGGGTGTGAAGATATGCAGCAAACAATTGAATTCTATCATAAACAAAAGCTAAACCCTGCTATCAAAGACCTGTGTGTTAATCCACACGATTACTATCTCTCCGCTGAACCAAACTTCGTTCCTTTTTAAACCCCCATGGTTAAGAAACCACAATGCTTTTTTTTCACCTAGAATAACGTTGGAACAAGTAATGGATGTGCAGAAAGGAAGGTTCACTCCTACTCTTGTTTCTGAGCATGATCATGGTCATATTAACAAACATCATGACAAGAAATTAAAAAAAAAATGAGAAACCGAGTAACGTAGATTCGATCTTTATAAACAATAAAACTAAGCAGCCTAATAATATGATCATTAGAAAACTAAATAAATTCCACCATCATAAATTCAAATTGCTGAAATAGTTAATAGTTATTTATTTTTGGATTTGATTCTGTTTGAAAAAAAAAAGATTTTTATTCTTGATTTTTACTATTTTAGAATCGCTACAGAAACCTGTAGCTTATCTTTTTCTAAAAATCAGTTTGAATTATTATCTAAAATCGGGTCTCTTTTAAATAAAAAATTAGAATTTAGTTATGAGAAATCTTCTAACTTATTTTTGTTTTATTTTTCAGGAAATAGTAGTTCCAATTGCTGATCATATGGGGAGAACATGTTTGATTATGCATTTGAATGACTAGTATTTCCTTTTCTGTTTGTTTTGTTAAAACTTTTATTAATTTTTGAGAAGAATCAACTCAATTATGAGTGGCTATTAGCCCTCTATTTTTGTAATATTTTTGATCTCATCAAATCCTATCCTATCCTAGGAGATAGGAAAATGGGATTTCAAATCACTTTGAATATTCTTCATTTTGTAAGTGAAAGGGATCTTGGCTTGGAACAGATTATGGATCAATGATTTTCAGAACTTAATGGAACAACTTCTAGCATTACGGCTTTAGACCAATGTGAATGTTGTCTCATTTATGTTCAGTTTCTCGTATTTTGGAATATTAATGTGTTGTATAGCTTTAGTCTCAATGAGATATTATGTTCCATTGTATTCAAGTTTTAAATGTTGTTCATGATTTGATGTTCCATATGTTACGACTGTGATCATCATATCAATTTTAATATCAGGATTTTACTTTGATGTTTAATTGATAGATAAAATGAATGCTTTACATAAAGATTTCTCTGACTGTAATCGTTCGTAATTATAAGATCACTGGATCATATGTGTCCACTATTCTATTCTTAAATTCTAGCTGTCGATACACATCTTGAATTTATTCAGGAAAACTTTAGTATAAGCCTACTGCAGATTTCTTTCAAAGGCGGGGTAGCTGGTTGCTTTCGATCGTACAAAGGCACAGACACATTAAGAAACTAATAATAGGTTAGCTTCACTAACTTCTAATTTTTGTCATTCTATTTACTAGTGAAATAGGACAGTCTTTGATTGGCTTTTGACCATCATTTTATCCTATTTTTCATCACATTTTAGTTATAATTCTTAGATTTATGATTAGAAAACAGAAAATACAAAAATGTGCTTTCTTTATGTGCTTCTGAAAACAATTACCTAAACATTAATTTTTGCAAAGCTTTCATTAAAACTTGCACCATGTAAATTCTGTTTATAAGTGATATGTTCACATTTTA
>JZKD02S0345985.1:193555-232206 GCA_000966675.3 Picea glauca | reverse complement strand
CATTAGTTAGTTTATTTCCTTTCTTTATTTTAGGGCCTTAGTTGGCTAACAGAGCCCTTAAACTCGTAAGAATAGGTTACACCAAACGACTTGGGTTATTTAGACAACCTCGGACCGGATCTATTCTTCCAATTGACGGCATGTCAAATTTGCCCGTCAACAAATGACGCTAGAAGGAGGGCTGAGGCCGATTTAGTGATCAAATGTTTCACCCCTCAGCCTTTCATAATTCCAGATTTATAAATCCTTCTTCTGTGTCATCTTATAATGCACTACAAGGCAGGTTAGATGACAAGCTAACTATTTGGAGTCAATTTCTTCAAATTCTTAATTTTTCATGGCTCCTGCCCAAATCACTGTGTTGGAACATGCTTTTAATGTCTCATTACCAGTTATTTCCAACAAGTCAACTGATCTCTTTTCAAAACTCACCTTTGATGGTGAAGGGAACACATCTGCAGTAGACCATATTTCTAAATTTTTTTATAAATGTTTTAGACATAATATCATTGATCCTAATGTTACATGCAGATTGTTCGCTCTCACCTTTCGAGGTCGGGTTAAATATTGGTTTGAATTTTTTCGGTCTAATTCTGTTCATTCTTTGTCTGAGTTTGTTATTGAGTTTTTATCAGATTTTAACAATTATGATTATGATGAATTAAGTGAAGAATTAAGTTGCTTAAGGAAAGAAAATGGTGAATGATTCAATGATTTTGCAATTAGGTTCATTCATGTTTGTACTAGATTCCCTTTGAAAGAAATGCCGCTTATTAATGAGTGGTTTGAATATCTTGTTTCTCTCTCAGACAAGCAAGATCAATTAATGGTTAACCAATCTGAATTGAGCACCAACATTCAATCTCAAGATGGTTCAAATTTTGATGTTGATCTTGAAGATTTTGAAGCACCACAGTTTTTGTCAACTTCTTTCATTTTGGCAAATCATGAGCAACATCATCTTTTACAAAATGCAATTGTCACCTTTAATCATTCTTTGTCAACAATGTCTCCTCCTATGGAAGAAGGAACCTTCACTTTAAAAGACGACAATTGTCACACTCTCATAGATTTTATAACTGTTTCTAAAGTAAAAGAGTTCGAATGTGAAGTTGATAATCATGTGGATGATACAACTTCCCCTAATTTAGTTGAACAAATCCATGATCAATCATTTGGAGCAAAAATCATTAGGCAGACTATTAATCAATCTTCTATCTCTAGTGATTTGCTCTCAAAATTTCCCTTACACAATGAACCAAATTGTCTCTTGGAAACTGTCTCGTATTCTTTAAAGAGAATACAACAGAGGTTGATTAGTTTATACAAGGAGAGGGGACAAAACTAGATTTGGAAACACATATACCTATCATTTCAAGAGATGCATTTCGTCTCCTCAATTCTTCTACATATTATTCCTTGTACCCTGATATTTTTTATCCTTGGAGAGAATTCAACATTATATAATAAGGTACAAAGAGATTCCCGAATAGAAGATGAAGAGGAAAATAATTCTACCCATGAACATATTAATTCTTATTCTTATCAATTATCCGTGGGTAAATCAAGAAATGATTTGAAAGAGTCTCAAATTGCTGATTCATCTCAATTTGTGTTTCAAGAAGGATCTAAATTTTTCCATGATCAATCATTTGAGGTTGAAAAGTATAATCGACCAAATATTACTACCAATGATAATTATTCAAAAATGTTGGTCGTTCCATTTAGTCCACCTCAAATAGTTAACCTTGAAATATCTAACCTCGATGGAAAGTTTCAAGACAACGAGACACTTATTTTTCGATCGAGAATCATGATAAGTTCTCGCCATCTTGATCTGACCTTGTTACAAGATTCTTTCCTTGATAGTCTAATACTTTATTCTCATCAGGAATATTTGTCGCGTGTGAATTCTTTCAAACAATCCCATGTTAGTAATTGCATGTATTATGATAGGATTGTAGATTGGCTGGAGTATTCATATCTCTAAAAGTTTCCAGGGAATTGTAAGATTATCTTCACTTTATTTAGAGATCAAGGAGGTAACTTTAACACACTCATTTTATATCCTTCAGATGGAGAAAATATGGAACGAAAGGAAAATTGTCGGGAGGATGGGGCACTTCGATCTAGGTTGATGGCTATGTCAGGTCCCCATAACTCTCACAAGCTTCACAATCTCATTTTTTGTGTTTTTGTAACCCATATAATGACAAAATTGGAGAATGGCTGGAGGATTCATACAAAAGGAATGTTCAAGGGAATGGTAAGATAATGCTTGCCTTGTTTTTAAATGATGATGATAAAGGTAAGTATGATATATTTTTGTCATTTTTCGATATACTACCATTATTGCTAGCAATTTAATATTTTGTTTCCATTGCAGGATTGGAGTTACTCCGATGGCTACATTGGAAGCATGACTTTACGTAGTATTTTGATTTGTTTAGTAGTTAGAGTAGGCTTAGGAGTAGGTTTTCTTTTAGCTTTATTTCTCACTGTTTCAATTTGTAAGAATGTAGTCATGAACACAAGTGAGTGCACCAAGAGAACCATAACATGACTGTTGTTAGGGAAGTCCACTTCAACCCTTTCTCTTAGCTTTTCAAAAACACAGTATCATCATGAAAACTTTTAAATGAAAATTAAAGAGATAAGTAAATATGAATTGTAAATTCAACCCTGACCCAAGGTGCCACGAGTAGGACTGCATTCATATTAATGAGGATTTTTCTATTTTCTTTTAGTCTCTCAAGAGATATTTCGCGTGATGATTTCAGATCCACCCTCTTGTAAATATTTTTTAATTTTCTTTTTTGTTTTTCATTTTGGTTCTTTTCATTTTGCTTGTTTTTGGTTTGTTTATGAAAAATTATGTCTGTGTCACCATTTCAATTGTGGAAGGAAAATTATAATTTTTATCCAAGAGCAACAACTGACTACTTTTGTCCCCGAGGTGTAGGACAGTCGGTGACGGAGTGTGTTGTTAAGCCACTCCGTGATGTTAAAGTCATCGGTTCGAAACCTGTGGGGACAAAAAATCCAACCATGTTAAGGGTTGGTGTGGCTCAGGCTGGGTGCGATCCCCGGGTGATTTTGACGGCTTAGATGCCCCTGAGTCGCGGTTTCTCAAGCCACAGGTTAATCGCAGGTCCTGCACAAATTAACAAACAAAAAAAAAACAACTGACTACTTTTCAAAGCACCATGCTGTAAATTGTTAAACTCAAATCTGCAGAAGAAAGTTCCTGCTCAAAACAATGTTGATGGTTTCTTTTCAAAATCTCGAGAGGATAACGATTATCATTAATAAACTCTTAACGTTGTCCCTGTTTTTAAGAAAACAACTCGATTATACCTTCCTGTCCTTGAGATGGTTTCATAACAGGAATCTAAGTGTTCAGATCATGGTAAAGATCATTTAAAAAACAAATGAATTATATGAGATCAATTTCTGTGTTCAAAATTTGAAATTTTCAGTATCACCCCGCTCTCTTGAATATCATAAAAGTTTTTGTAAATTTATAAATTAATTATAGAGAGTTGAAAGCACTGCAAGGTGTGGGAAGTGTTTATAAATCTGTCGAGACACTGAATAGGTCTGTTGGCAGTGGGTAAATGCATCCATGATACCAAGGCAACTTCGTCGGGGTACTGAACAGGCCCGCTGGCAGCGAAGCAATGCCGTGCTCAAGAAAATTATCAGGTATATCCCTTAAAATTAATCCATCAATAAAGATGTTCTTCATCATGAATGGACAACTTTCGGACATGATAGAGGTATTAGAGTGGGTTAAATGACATCCCTTCCAAGGCTATGGATGCTTGCTGGCAGCAGTGGCTATGTCAACAGTATCAGAGTCAGTTGCATAAACATTGTTCCTCTCTTAATCTAGATCTGATACCATATTACACTTTTGACGGAAACACATATGATGCTAGACTATGTTATTCCATGAGTTTTTCATGCTTGATGTGTTGTCAGTTGCTTCTCAAATCTTCATTTTTCTGATTCACCCTAACATGAAATTTTGGTGATGCAAAGATAACTGCTTCGCCCAATATGTCGCTGTTGTTGGCAGCCACACATGTTTTTTATTTTTTAAACATGATCGAGAGGCATTCCATTTTTTGTAGCTGCCATCTCCCTGTCTATAAACACTTTTACGATTTTATTATCACTGTTTAGGTTAAAGCCTATTTCACTATTTTCTACTATTTTGATTTTTGATTCTTCTATGTTTAATTTATGGCTACAAGCATGAATTAAACTTAGAATTTGGCTTGTTGTTTTCATGATTTTCGCCTTAGGTTTATCCTTCAACAAACCATTCATTTGAAATTAAAATGCAAATCTTATAAAATGGTGGTTAGACACATTTTGTTTGTTATGGATACGATTACTATTTCAATGGTGTGATAGTTTCAATTTGAGCAGAGCTTTGATGTTTGTGTAATGTTTCTGTCATGAATTTATGTTCATATCAATAGGTTTTTGAATTAATGTACACCTATTGCACTCGTGTCCTTATCTCACCTTGCTAGCACAATGCATTAACGAGCCATTCATTACAGGCATAGGGATTCGACTCTGAATGTTTGGCTCTCATTACCAGGAATGACAAAGCATTACGTTCAAACCCTCACTGATTACACCCACTTTGTGCTATGATAACATACATGATTTGCTATGGCCATTTCTTCACTCTCCATTCAGGTTTGTTCCTACCACTCCTATCGTTCAAACCTAAAACTGTTTTGAGTCATCCCTGTTACATTCTGGTTACATTTGTCTTGGCACCTGTGAGGCGAATCCGACCAAATGGCTATGAGTTTGTTTTTTAAGAAAACCCGTAATTGCATGCCAGAGACACGTTTCCTGAATTATTCTCTAAAATTGGGTCTCTTTTAAATAAAAAATTAGAATTTAGTTATGAGAAATCTTCTAACTTATTTTTGTTTTATTTTTCAGGAAATAGTAGATCATGTTGCTGATCATACGGGGAGAACATGTTCGATTATGCATTTGAATGACTAGTATTTCCTTTTCTGTTTGCTTTGTTAAAACTTTTATTAATTTTTGAGAAGAATCAACTCAGTTATGAGTGGTTGTTAGCCCTCTATTTTTGTAATATTTTTGATTTCATAAAATCCTATCCTATCCTAGGAGATAGGAAAATGGGATTTCAAATAACTTTAAATACTCTTCATTTTGTAAGTGAAAGGGATCTTGGCCTGGAACAGATTATGGATCAATGATTTTCAGAACTTAATGGAACAACTTATAGCATTACAGCTTTCGACCAATGTGATTGTTGTCTCATTTATGTTTTGTTTATCTTATTTTGGAATATTAATGTGTTGTATAGCTTTAGTCTCAATGACATATTATGTTCCATTGTATTCATGTTTTAAATGTTGTTCATGATTTGATGTTCCATATGTTATGAGTGTGATCATCATATCAATTTTAATATCAGGATTTTACTCTGATGTTTAATTGATAGATAAAAATGAATGCTTTACATAAAGATTTATGTGACTATAATCGTTCGTAATTATAAGATCACTGGATCATATGTGTTCACCATTCTGTTCTTAAATCCTAGCTGCCGATACACATCTTGAATTTATTCAGGAAAAATTTAGTATAAGCCTACTGCAGATTTCTTTCAAAGGCGGGGCAACTGGATGCTTTCGATCATATAGAGGCACGTACACATTAACAAGCTAATAACAAGTTAGCTTCACCGGCTTCTAATTTTTATCATTTTATTTACTAGTGAAATCAGATAGTCTTTGATTGGCTTTTGACCATCATTTTATCCTATTTCTAATCACGTTTTAGTTATAATTCTTAGATTTATGATTAGAAAACAGAAAATACAAAAATGTGCTTTCTTTATGTGCTTTTGAAAAGAATTACCTAAACATTAATTTTTGCAAATCTTTCATTAAAACTTGCACCCTATAAATTCTGTTTATAAGTGATATGTTCACATTTTCTTTTATGTTCAACATATTTCTAAATAATTAGATTAGAGTATATATATATATATATATTATAGTTTTAACATTAGTTAGTTTATTTCCTTTCTTTATTTTAGGGCCTTAGTTGGCTAACAGAGCCCTTAAACCCGTAAGAATAGGTTACACCAAACGACTTGAGTTATTTAGACAACCCTAGACCAGATCTATTCTTCCAGTTGACGGCATGTCAAATTTGCCCGTTAACAAATGGCGCTAGAAGGAGGGTCGAGGCCAATTTAATGATCAAATGTTTCACCCTTCAGCCTTTCATAATTTCAAATTTATAAATCCTTCTTTTGTGTCATCTTATAATGCACTACAAGGCAGGTTAGATGACAAACTAACTATTTGGAGTCAATTTCTTCAAATTCTTAATTTTTCATGGCTCCTGCCCAAATCACTATGTTGGAACATGCTTTCAATGTCTCATTACCAGTTATTTCCAACAAGACAACTGATCTCTTTTTAGAACTCACCTTTGATGGTGAAGGGAACACATCTGTAGTAGACCATATTTCTAATTTTTTTTATAAATGTTTTAGACATAATATCATTGATCCTAATGTTACATGCAGATTGTTCGCTCTCACCTTCCGGGGTCGGGTTAAATATTGGTTTGAATCTTTTCAGGCTAATTCTGTTTATTCTTTGTCTAAGTTTTTAATTGAGTTTTTATCAAATTTTAACAACTATGATTATGATGAATTAAGTTGCTTAAGGAAAGTAAATGGGGAATCATTTAATGATTTTGCAATTACGTTCATTCATGTTTGTACTGAATTCCCTTTGAAAGAAATGTCGCTTATTAATGAGTGTTTGAATATCTCATTTCTCTCTCAGACAAGCAAGATCAATTATTGGTTAACCAATCTGAATTGAGCACTAACACTCAATCTCAAGATGGTTCAAATTTTGATGTTGATTTTGAAGATTTTGAAGCACCACAATTTTTGTCAACTTCTTTCATTTTGGCAAATCATGAGCAACACCATCTTTTACAAAATGCAATTGTCACCTCCAATCATTCTTTGTCAACGATGTCTCCTCCTATCAAAGAAGGAACCTTCACTTTAAAAGATGACAGTTGTCACACTCTCATATATTTTATAACTGTTTCTAAAGTAAAAGAGGTCGAATGTGAAGTCGATAATCACGTGGACGATAAAATTTCCCCTAATTTAGTTGAACATATCCATGATCAATCAGTGGGAGACAAAATCATTAGGCTGACTATTAATCAATATTCTATCTCTAGTGATTTGCTCTCAAATTTTCCCTTACACAATGAACCAAATTGTCTCTTAGAAACTGTCTCGTATTCTTTAAAAGAGAATACAACAGAGGTTGATTAGTTTATACAAGGAGAGGGGACAAAACCATATTTGGAAATGCATATACCTATCATTTCAAGAGATCCATTTTGTCTCCTCAATTCTTCTACATATTATTCCTTGTACCCTGATATTTTTTATCCTAATGTTGTACAATTGCGTGTTCCATATTACCTTGGAGAGAATTCAACATTATATAATCAGGTACAAAGAGATTACCGAATAGAAGATAAAGAGGAAAATAATTCTACCCATGAACATATTAATTCTTATTCTCATCAATTATCCGTGGGTAAATCAAGAAATAGTTTGAAAGAGTCTCAAATTGCATCTTCCATTGATTCATCTCAATTTTTGTTTCAAGAAGGATCTAAATTTTTTCATGATCAATTATTTGAGGTTGAAAAGTATAATCGACCAAATATTACTACCAATCATGATTATTCAAAAATGTTGGTCGTTCCATTTTGTCCACTTCAAATAGTTAACCTTGAAATATCTAAGCTCAATGGAAAGTTTAAAGAGAATGAGACACTTATTTTCCGATCGAGAATCATGATAAGTTCTCGCCATCTTGATCCGACCTTATTACAAGATTCTTTCCTTGATAGTCTAATACTTTATTCTCATCAGGAATATTTTTCGCATGTGAATTATTTCAACCAATCCCATTTTAGTAATTGCATGTATTATGATAGGATTGCAGATTGGTTGGAGTATTCATATCTTGAAAAGTTTCTAGGGAATGGTAAGATTATCTTCACTTTATTTAGAGATCAAGGAGGTAACTTTAACACACTCATTTTATATCCTTCCGATGGAGAAAATATGGAACAAAAGGAAAATTGTTGGGAGGATGGGGCACTTCGGTCTAGGCCGATGGTTATGTCAGGTCCCCATAACTCTCACAAGCTTCACAATCTCATTTTTTTTCGTAGTTTTGTAACCCACATAATGACAAAATTGTAGAATGGATGGAGGATTCATACAAAAAGAATCTTCAAGGGAATGGTAAGATCATGCTTGCCTTGTTTTTAAATGATGATGATAAAGGTAAGTATGATATATTTTTGTCATTTTTCGATATACTACCATTCTTGCTAGTAATTTTTTATTTTGTTTCCATTGCAGAATTGGAGTTACTCCGATTGCTACATTGGAAGCATGACTTTACGTAGTATTTTGATTTGTTTAGTAGTTAGAGTAGGTTTCATTTTAGCTTTATTTCTCACTGTTTCTATTTGTAAGAATGAAGTCATGAACACAAGTGGGTGCACCAAGAGAACCATAACATGACTGTTGTCAGGGAAGTCCACTTTGACCCTTTCTCTCAGCTTTTCAAAAACGCAGTATGATCATGAATTTTTTTAAATGAAAAGTAAAGAGATAAATAAATATGAACTGTAAATTCAATCCTGACCCAAGGTGCCACGTGTATGACTGAATTCATATTAATGAGGATTTTTCTATTTTCTTTTAGTCTCTCAAGAGATATTTCGCGTGATGATTTTAGATCCACCCTCTTGTAAATATTTTTTAATTTTCTTTTTTGTTTTTCATTTTGGTTCTTTTTATTTTGCTTGTTTTTGGTTTGTTTCTGAAAAATTATGTCTGTGTCACCATTTCATTTGTGGAAGGAAAATCAGAATTTTTATCCAAGAGAAAAAGCTGACTACTTTTCAAAGCACCATATTGTAAATTGTTAAACTCATATCAGCAGAAGAAAGTTCCTGCTCAAAACAATGTTGATGGTTTCTTTTCAAAATCTCGAGAGGATAATGATTATCATTAATAAACTCTTAACGTTGTCCCTGTTTTTAAGAAAACAACTTGATTATACCTTCCTGTCCTTGAGATGGTTTCGTAACAAGAATCTAAGTTTTCAGATCATGGTAAATATGATTTAAAAAACAAATGAATTATACGAGATCAATTTCTGTGTTCAAAATCTAAAATTTTCAGTATCACCCTGCTCTCTTGAATATCATAAAAGTTTCTGCAAATTTATAAATTAATTCTAGAGAGTTGAAAGCACTGCAAGGTGTGGGAAGTGTTTGTAAACCCGCCGAGACACTGAACAGGTCTGCTGGTAGTGGGTAAATGCATCCATGATACCAAGGCAACTTCCTCAGGGAACTGAATAGGCCCACTGGAAACAAAGCAATGCCGGGTTCAAGAAAATTATCAGGTATATCCCTGAAAATTAATCCATGAATAAAGATGTTCTTCATCATGAATGGACGACTTTCTGACATGATAGAGGTATTAGAGTGGGTTAAATGACATCCCTGTCGAGGCTATGGATGCATGCTGACAATAGTGGCTATGTCAACAATATCAAAGTCAGTTGCATAAACATCGTTCCTCTCGTAATCTAGATCTGATACTAGATTACACTTTTGACGGAAACACATCTGATGCTGGACTATGTTATTCCCTAAGTTTTTCATGCTTGATGTGTTGTTAGTTGCTTCTAAAATCTTCATTTTTTTTACTCACCCCGACATGAAATTTTGGTGATGCAGAGATAACTGCTTCGCCCAGTACATCGCCATTGTTGGCAACAACACATGTTTTTGATTTTTTAAACATGATCGAGAGGCATTCCATTTTTTGTAGCTATCATCACCCTGTCTATAAACACTTTTACGAGTTTATTATCACTGATTGGGTTAAAGCCTATTTCACTATTTTCTACTATTTTGATTTTCGATTCTTCTATGTTTAATTCATGACTGCAAGCATGAATTAAACTTAGAATTTGGCTTGTCGTTTTCATGATTTTTGCCTTCGGTTTATCGTTCAACAAACCATTCATTTGAAATTAAAACGCAAATCTTATAAAATGGTGGTTAGACACATTTTTTTTTGTGATGGATATGATTATTATTTCAATGGTGTGATAGTTTCAATTTGAGTAGAGATTTGATGTTTGTGTAATGTTTCACTCATGAATTTATGGTCATATCAATAAGTTTTCGAATTAATGTACACCTCCTGCACCCGTGTCCTTATCTCACCCTGCTGGCACAATGCATTAATGAGCCATTCATTACAGGCATATGGATTCGACTCTGTATGTCCAACTCTCACTACTAGGAATGACAAATCATTATGATCAAACCCTCGTTGATTACCCCCACTCTGTGCTATGATAACATACAGGTTTTGTTATGGCCATTTCTTCACTATCCATTCAGGTTTGTTCCTATCGCTCCTACCATTCAAACCTAAAACTATTTTGGGTCATCCCTGTTACATTCTAGTTACATTTGTCATGGCACCTGTGAGGCGAATCCAACCAAATGGCTATGAGTTTTTTTTTTAAGAAAAAAATGTAATTGCATGCCATAGACACATGTTTGCGGGAGCAATTTTGAGCAAACAGTTACGAATTAGTCCAAACCCTTTAAAACCCATTTCGGAAATGGGCCCATTTACCTTCATTATGGGCAGATTCTTCATAAACAAATCCATTTCAGAGGTATGTTTCGTTTTCTGGACAACATTTTCTCAGAAAATTTGTTTCACCTGAGTTTTCTTTTTCCCCTTTCCTCTCTGTGGGTGTGAAGATATGCAACAAACAATTGAATTCTATCATAAACAGAAGCTAAACCCTACTATCAAACACTTGTGTGTTAATCCACATGATTACTATCTCTTCGTTGAACGAAACTTCGTTCCTTTGTAAACCCCCATGGTTAAGAAACCATGATGCTTTTTTTTCACCCAGAATAACGTTGGAATAGGTAATAGATGTGCAGAAATGAAGATTCTCTCCTACTCTTGTTTCTGAGCATGATCATGGTCATATTAACAAACATCACGACAAGAAATTAAAAAAAAAAAATGAGAAACATAGTAACGTAGATTCGATCTTTATAAACAATAAAACTAAGCAGCCTAATAATACGATCATTAGAAAACTAAACAAATTCCACCATCATAAATTCGAATTACTGAAATAGTTAATAGTTGTTTATTTTTGGATTTGATTCTGTTTGAAAAAAATAAAATAAATAAATTTTTATTGTTGATTTTTAATATTTTAGACTGGCTACAAAAACCTGTAGCTAGCTACAAAAACCTGTAGCTTATCTTTTTCTAAAAATTAGTCTGAATTATTATCTAAAATCGGGTCTCTTTTAAATAAAAAATTATAATTTAGTGATGAAAAATCTTCTAACATTTTTTTGTTTTATTTTTCAGGAAATAGTAGATCTTGTTGCTGATCATATGGGGAGAACATGTTCGATTATGCATTTGAATGACTAGTATTTCCTTTTCTGTTTGCTTTGTTAAAACTTTTATTAGTTTTTGAGAAGAATCAACTCAGTTATAAGTGGTTGTTAGCCCTCTATTTTTGTAATATTTTTGATCTCATGAAATCCTATCCTATCCTAGGAGATAGGAAAATTGGATTTCAAATCATTTTAAATAGTCTTCGTTTTGTATGTGAAAGGGATCTTTACCTGGAATAGATTATGGATCAATGATTTTCAGAACTTAATGGAACAACTTATAGCTTTACTTCTTTAGACCAATGTGAATGTTGTCTCATTTATGTTCTGTTTCTCTTATTTTGGAATATTAATGTGTTGTATAGCTTTAGTCTCAATGACATATTATGTTCCATTGTATTCGTGTTTTAAATGTTGTTCATGATTTGATGTTCCATATGTTATGACTGTGATCATCATATCAATTTTAATATTAGGATTTTACTTTGATGTTTAATTGATAGATAAAAATGAATGCTTTACATAAGGATTTCTCTGATTGTAATCGTTCGTAATTATAAGGTCATTGGATCATATGTGTCCACTATTCTGTTCTTAAATCCTAGCTATCGATACACATCTTGAATTTATTCAGGAAAACTTTAGTATAAGCCTACTGCAGATTTCTTTCAAAGGCGGGGCAACTGGATGCTTTCGATCGTACAGAGGCATGAACACATTAACAAACTAATAACAGGTTAGCTTCACCGGCTTCTAATTTACAACATTATATGTTGCAATGTCCACTCTTTTACTGCTAGAAAAATCTATTTATTAATTTTTGAGAATTTCCATATCCCAATTAAAAAAAATTGGTGGACATATGTCTTCTAATCCTTAATACTTTTCCAATGACTGTTTGTTTGCTCAAATCCGAGCTCAAAGATGAAAGTTATGGCCTGGAGAAGTTTAGGTTCTTTTACCCAATTTATCACTTCATGCTACATGTGTCTTATTTATCTTCCTGCACATTTTCAGGTACTGATAACCAAAATCTGAATCTACCACTAGCTTCTATAGGTCATAATATTTCCATCCATTGCTCCTATCCCCCAAACGGACTTCTGAACATGGAGTTATGCCCTCTGGATGTAAATCTGTTGCCAAAATTTTACCCTTACTGTTTTCAATGTAACTTTCTCATACGACCTTCATTTTGCAAACCATTTAGCTCATTGGATAGCTCTCTCCGAGTTCTTTTATTTGAGATATAGAGATATAGTGTACCTTGGTACACTTTGTGTTGTACTATGTTTTCATTGATGTCAAGTATTGTCATAGTGATGTATTTGTATCATTGATATATTGATTATTGGTTATATGGTCATCGATGTAATTGTTGTCAAAGGGTTGATGTCAAGTGGTTTCATAATGATGTGTTGATATTAAAGGGAGTTGTATCATTGATGTCACGTCATGGTTGATAGGAAGAACCAAATGGATAAACTCCAAACTGGTCCCCTTTTGGTGTAATCCCTCACGGGAAGACACTCTTGGATAAATTTCTTAAAGTAGTCCCCTTATGGTGAAATCCCTCACAGGAAGACACTTTGTGAAGTCCAAATGGTTAGATTGTTGAGTATCTCAGTAGTGTGGTTAGGGAACCCAAATTTTATCGAGGAATAATGTAATGAATATCAATGCATTTGCAGAAGAAATTATTCCATATGGATAGTATATGTCATGCCATTTTCGGTGATATGTGGAACGTTACATAACTCCTCACGGTTAGAGAGTTATGGCTATGTGAAGTTGGAGAACCCTCATGAGTTATCTAAAAGCTCCTAGAAGGTCAAAGAAGTCAAATTATTCTAGAAGCTCCTAGAAGAAGTTCATCAATCAAAGTGGTTAAACATGGGTTAAGTGGTTGCAACAAGAAAACAATTAAAAGTAAATTAGTTGAAACTAGAAGTGGAGAGTTTACTATTTGTGGATAAAATGGTTGTAAGTGGACAAAGTGGTTAGAAGTGGGTTAGCCCCAAAAGAAGGAAGTTGGATAAGTTGGTTAGAAGATAACCCCTAGAGGAAGCTACTTGGAAAAGTATAAATAAGAGAGCAATGATCTCTTATGTGTATGATATTTGAGCATATTGAATATCCATTTGTGAAAGGTTATTTGGGAAGGTATTATTGATAGAGAAAATACGCAGTAGAAAACCGCGGCAGAAGAATCGCAGTAGCAGAACGACGACGGTAGAATCACAACATCAAAATTGCGACAATAGTAGAATCGCAACAACAAAATCGTTGTAGCAGAACCGCGACAACAAAATTGCGGTAGTAAAGCCGCGACAACAGATTTAGTTGCTGCAGAAAGTTGGCAGTTCAGTAACCACATAAGAGTTGCATATTGGAATTGTTCCAATTTTTGCATGGTATGGTATAGATCTTGATGATTGCTACATGATGAAAGGTATGGTTTTGGAACATGGTCTTATGTAAGGGTTTATGGAGAGTATGGTGTATTGCTAGAGGTATCTTGTTGGTTAACTCGGTGATATTATGCATATGGTTGAGAATTGATTTGATAATTGATCTTTGTGAGTAGATTAGATTTAGATGATGAGATTGATGAGACGGGTTGTTGTGACTGGTTGTGTTGTGCATAGTTGATGCACATGTCTTGGTATAGACTGTTGGTACAGTTTGACAGATTGTTTTCTTTCTACAAGTTGGGTTGTGTACTTGAGGATCGGATTCCTCTTCTCAGTTGGTGTTGAGATCTGTAGGCTGGGTCTTGCATTGAGAGTTGGTGCTCTCTTTGATTTCCATGGACACACAAATGGATGAACATGAATTTCCCCTCTTTGATGAGACATATTATTCTACATGGAGAATAAAGATGAAAGGGTACTTGAAGTCAAAAGGAGTAGGTGTTTGGAACACAATTTTTGGTGGATCAATTCCCTCAAAGAATCAGTCAAAAGGTGCACCCCAAAAGGAAGCAAAGAAGAACAATGTAGTAGCACTCAAGACCATTTTAAATGGACTCTCAGATTCTGTCAAAGAAAGCATAGGACCACATTCCTCCACCAAGGACCTATGGCTGAAGCTAGAGAAGGTATATCAAGACAAAAGAAAATACACTAAAGACAATTCCATCAAGGACAATGAAGGTAAAGACTCTCCAAAATCCTCTGATTGCAATAATTCTAAGTGTGATGATGTTGAATGTTTTCCTACAAATGAATAAGAAGATCTAGAAGTAGTTTGTGTAGAATCAACTGACAATTATCTTATAGATAAAGAAGAAGAGTTGTTGTTGAAGCATAAAGATAAATATTTTTATTATTTAGAAAAAACATGACGTGATCATCATGCTTTTAAGGATCTTGAAGATTACATCAAGGAAACCCTAGAAAAGTACCAAAGCCTTACCATGACACTAAAACAAATGCTCAAGAAACAAAAAGAAAGTGAAACTTAGCAAGGGACTCAATTAGAAAAAAAAGAAGAAGAGATCAAAAGACTAAAGAATGAAATAATTAGTCAAATAGAAGAAAATAAGAGGGTAGATGATGAGCTTAGCAAAATCCTTGAAGTCAATGTCAATCTAAAGACCCAAATTGAAGAAGCCAAAAGGATAGAGGAACTATTGAAGAATCAAGTAAATGAAAAGGAAGATTCATGCCATAAGTTGGAAATAGAAGTTGTTGATCTCAAAAAGAAAGTAGAGAAGTCAAACACTCACCTCAAGTTCATGAACAACTCAACAATCTTGGATGAAATACTAGATAGCCAAAGATATCCAAATGATAAATCAAGTCTTGGTTACAACAAAGAATTTACACACTTTGAAGCCAACACCTCTAAGAAGCATGAGGTAAGTCTTTCATTCTCGAGAGGTGGAAGCAAAGCTGCAATTCGAGTACCTACACAAAGCAAGGAAACCTTCAGAAGAACAAAGCAAAGAAGACATCAAGAAGCCATCCCTACACCTCAAAGCAAATTTAGAAGAGAGACACCTTCAAGGTGGACACAAAAGCAAAGGTATGAAAATGTTTTTCATGGTTACTGCTTCTCATGTAATGAATATGGTCACAAAGATTTGGATTGCAGACATTATGCAAGGAAAGATGTTGGAAGATTCCATAACATCCTAAGATGTTGGAGATGTAATCAAGTGGGACACATTGCTCTACATTATCACACCATGATATGTTACAACTGCAGTGGGTTTGGTCACAAAGCTGAGGATTGTTGGAATTCAAGGATACAATCAATTAGGAGTGCTTCATATAGCATGGCACGAAGAGCACATGTAAATTGGAAGGAAGACAATGTTGAAAGGATGGAAGCTCAGAGTACAAGTACCGAGAAATAAGGACACTCTCATAAATGGATGAAGAAGACTAAACAACCATACATGAATGAAGGAATAAAGAATCAAGAAAGTTTCACTCTTTCTAAAGCATACATGAGTTGTATGCGGTGACGTCACGTACATTGAGTAAAAGCCTAAAAAAGAGGGGTGTATAAATGAGTTGCAACATGGTTTAATGATCTAACTCTATTTTTGCAGGATCTGAGATATTATGCTTCAAGCTTCATGTCTTTATGTGTGGTTGATGAATGTATGGTGATAATATGTGGTTGCATATGCTTGATGCATTTCTTAGATGCATGGTACTAACCCTAGAGTGTGTATTGAGGCATTTTCTATTAAGGAACAATGTTGGTTATGTTATGTATTCTCTCGGTGAAGTTATGGCTTGATGTTTATGGGACATATCATGTTGATGTGGTGATAGCTAAAGGTATATCATTGATCTATTGAGGCACACTTTTGGTACATGTTTCGAGGTACTATTGGTTGCTCAGTACTTGCTTTAGTGAATGGTTTTTGAGGCAGATCTCTTATGGTACATGGCTGGTACATATGTGAGCTCCATTGATATATCTTATCATGTATTGTTAGAGGCATATTTGTTGGATGTCTTGGTGCATGCATTTGGCATGTGGTTGAGATACATATTGGGACATGTAGTTGATAAGTTGATGAGGTGGTTATGCTGTACATAATTGATGAGTCATGGATTTATCTATAGTTGATGCATGATTGGTACATACTTGGTCCATTGGTTGAGGCAATTGCTAACAGTATGATTGACACATGGTTTATGGTTTATATGACATAAATGTATGGGGACACATCTTGATTGTGGTTCATCTTGTTGAAGTTTGGTGAATGGTTGATGCACTTTCTTTAGTACATGATGTATGGGATGCTATAGTTGAGACACTTGTTATGATGCTTGGTTGATATATTGAACGTTGAGATACATGGTTGTGGCACTTGGTTCATGGTAGAGGCATATCATGTATGATATGACACTTGTTTGAGGCATATGGTTGGTACACAGTTGGCACATGTTCTTGGCATATGGTTGATACACTCCATTGATGATATCATATAGTATATTGTATGGTATTGATGTACATGGGTGTTCTGCATGGTTGGCACACGATATGACACATGATATACATGGTTGATATTTTGTTCATGATTCTCTATTCATTGTTGACATATATTTTTCTTCATTATGTATGGTATGGCACAAGTTTGATGCATGGACAGGTCCAAGGATCATCATAGGAAGAGCAGATAATTTTTGAGTAGTTGATCTATGTTCTGGTTGAGTAATAGCATTTGCAGTAGAAGCATATTACAGTGGTAGAATATTATTCATCTTGCAAAGAAGATAGGGGGAGACATACCCACGGGGGGAGTTATTCTTCTTCCCATAATTGGCTGCAACAACATGATTCCACGTGGAGATATGATTTGCATCCATGCCATCAACATTGTTTCAAAGTGATATCCATTGTCCAAATGGGGAGAGATTATTTAGAGGAAGCTCAAAGGCATCCAAACAGGGGGAACAACCCCAAGGAGAGTTCAGGCAGGGGAGCAACCCCAAGGAGAGAACTACTCTTTGTCATTGATGTCAAAGGGGGAGAGATAGTCACATTGACGTGGCAATATGAACATTGATGAGGAAAGATGATCACAGAGGGAGCATGAGCATTGCCATGTCCAAGTGTTTCCATCAATGTTGGTGTTGCCATCAATGCCAAAGGGGGAGATTGTTGTACTATGTTTTCATTGATGTCAAAGGATTGTTGTCAAAGGGTTGATGTCAAGTATTTTCATAGTGATGTGTTTGCATCATTGATATATTGATTATTGGTTATATGGTCATTGATGTATTGTTGTCAAAGGTTTGATGTCAAGTGGTCATAATGATGTGTTGATATTAAAGGGAGTTGTATAATTGATGTCACGTTTGATAGGAAGAACCAAATGGATAAACTCCAAAGTGGTCCCCTTATGGTGAAATTCCTCACGGGAAGACGCTTCGTGAAGTCCAAATGGTTAGGCGGTAATTGAGTAACCCAACAATGTGGTTAGGGAACCCAAGTTTGATTGAGGAATATTGTAATGAAGATTAGTGAATTTGCAGGATAAACTGTTCCAGATGGAAAGTATATGTCATGTTGTTTCCGGTGATATGTGGAACGTCACATAACTCACGATTAGAGAGTTATGGCCATGTGAAGTTGGAGAACCCTCATGAGTTGTCTAGAAGACCTTGGAAGGTCAAAGAAGTCAAATGATTCTAGAAGCTCCTAGAAGAAGTTGATCAATCAAAGTGGATAGTCATGGGTTAAGTGGTTGCAACAAGAAAACAATTAAAAATAAATTAGTTGCAACTATAAGTGGAGAGTTTACTATTTGTGGATAATGTGGTTGTAAGTGGAAAAAGTGGTTAGAAGTGGGTTAGCCCCAAAAGAAGGAAGTTGGGTAAGTTGGTTAGAAGATAACCCCCAGAGGAAGCTACTTGGAGAAGTATAAATAAGAGAGCAAGGGTCTCTTATGTGCATAATATTTGAGCATATTGACTATCCATTTGTGAAAAGTTATTTGGGCAGGTATTATTGATAGAGCATATTCATGGCAGAAAAATCACGGCATAAAAAGTGCGACAGAAAAATCATGACAACAAAACTGGGACAACAGAATCGTAGCATCAAAACCGTGATAGTAGAATCATGACATCAAAACCACGACAATAGAATCGTGGCAGCAAAATCACGACAACAAAACCGTGGCAGCATATTTAACATTTGTAGAAAGTTGGCAATTTGGTAACCACATAAGATTTGCATATTGGAATTGTTCCAATTGTTGCATGGTATGGTATAGGTCTTGAAGATTTCTACAGGATTAAAGGTATGGTTTTGTCACATGGTCTTGTGTAAGGGTTTATGTTATTTGGTTTATGGAGAGTATGGTGTATTCCTAGAGGTATCTTGTTGGTTAACTTGGTGATGCTGTGCATATGGTTGAGAGTTGACTTGAAGATTGATCTTTGTGATTAGATCATATTTGGACGATGAGATTGATGAGGCAGGTTGAGGTGAGATGTTGTTGTGACAGGTTGTGTTTTGCATAGTTATGCACCTATCTTAGTATAGATTGTTGGTACAGTTTGACAAATTGCTTTCTTTCTACAAGTTGGGTCTTGTACTTGAGGATTGGATTCCTCTTCTCAATTGGTGTTAATATCTGTAGGTTGGGTCTTGCATTGAGAGTTGGTGCTCTCTTTGAGTTGATGCTCATTTCAGTTGGTGTTGTTAAACCCCAAGGATTTTAGTCCGTAGTACAAAAGAAACTTATACATATATCTGGTGTTCTTTGTGTTCTTTATTGTGATGGTGCATAGTTCTTTATTGTTATTATATGTCATTGAGATATGTAATTTACATGCAAGCAACTAAGTGTGAATAAAAGTGAGTAATGATGCTGTGAATGGTGATGGCTAACTAAAGTTTTGTAAGAAGTTGTAAAAAGAGCTTCACACTGATTCACCCCCACCTCTCAGTATGGTAGGTGTGTCCAACACTTTGTTCTTTAGGGTTTCGTCTACCCAAAAATTTCATTTAGGCCCTAAAAAATGCCCTATTAGCACCAGAAGTCACTTCTGGATTGCAACAAGAGTAAGCCCGATACCCATCAGCTTATATGTCACAGGTTGTTTATAAAGGGTGACCGAATGGGAGTAAACTCAGAACAATATGATTTTAACTCAGAAAACTGGGTTGGAAATACAACGCTATGTGAGGTCTTGATCTAACTTAAGCCAGTAAGTTTGCATAGTGGTGAGTAGGTGAAGGAAAAACGAGAGAGGAACGAAAGTCTGCTCTGGACATCTGGCCTTCCAACAACCTTTGGAGGAAAAGTCTCATATATGAGATCCTCTCAGATCTGAAAGCTTCAAGAAACTTAAAGCGCTACAAAAACTGATATAATCATACCTACATTATATAGTCATTACAACACCCGACTGGATCATCCATGCCCGAGCTTTAAGAGTTAGAATAAAGAGTAAGGAAGAGGTCGGTTGTCATTAAACAAGAAGTCTCAAATATCAGTCTATAACCAGAGAACCAGAGGCCTCGCTAAAACTTTACAAATTGGGAGCATAGCTCTACCATCGATCTTTACAAAAATATCAAAACTGAGTATTTATACTCGAAACAAAATTATAGAAGCATGCATCTAATGTCTGCATTGAAGGCATCTCGTCTGCATGTTTCCTGATAGATAGTGCATGTAATCTCCTGTCAGAAGGAAACTCTGTCGGACGCAATCGTGTTCTCAGAACAGACCTACAGATGAATTGACTTGTTGACAACCCCTTTCTAGGCTTTCCATTTATGATGGAAATGATGTTCAACCGTCCCCCACCAACCTCAATAACAACTTCATTGGAATTTGGAAGACCCAAGTCAATTCTACCTCTGCAGGATGTGGCAGCCTTAGCATTTTTCGTCTCTGAGTTGGATGCTTACAAGGAAGCCCGACGACAGACGTGGCTGCTAACAAAGTGATGGGTGCACTCGATATGGAGGAGCGGATGGGAGATCGTCAGGTGGAAAACTGTGCATGGATGATGAGACTAAGGATAGCATGGGGGTCACACAAGCGAAAGATGAGGTGTAATGGGAAGGAGGTGATGTGGAGTGAGGTGACACAAATGGCGGGAGATGAGAAAGGGACAGGTACTGGCGGGACAGTGAGTGGAAGACAGATGGAGGAAGTGGAAGTGATGAGGAGCGGACACTTGTCCACCCCAGATAGGATACTTATACTCATGTGCATATCGGGGCTATGAAAAGTGGTCTGAAACTTCCCCTCTTTTGGCCCCGATGTGGATCTTTGGCTGACACGTAGCGCCTCCACAAACCGCGGTTGTTTTCTCCGGCCCGCTCTACCTTTTTTTATCCTGTGCGCATGTTGAAGCCCCGATATGATTGATGGCCATCGATCTGAGGTGCATTAATCTTGACCACCCAGAAGTGCACGCATCTTATCATGTCGTGCAAAAACGTCACATCGCAGCTCCATCTTAGGATTTAAGCCGATTTATGGGTTTTTAGCCCACTTCTTGTCATTCTTTTGCCATGGTGTCCATTCTGAAGGAATAACACCCCCTTTACCAACATATGTGATAACATTAGGCTCCATGGGGGATGGATTGCTTCCTGTGAGATGCCAAGAACTCTTCTGCAGTTTCAATGCCTGGTTGTTGGGCTATGGAGTCACTTATGAACTAAAAAACAAAAACAAAAGAAAAACACTATTTACAAATACATGAGAGCTGCCTGTGGCTCAAACAAATAATTTCTTTAGAAAATGCCCATTGACAGGGCCACCAAAAATTTCATTGCCTCCAAATTCTGCAACCTGTAGGTATTATTTGGAATTATCTCATAAACTTTGAAGGGCCCAATCCACAAGGCTTCAAATTTGTTGTGCTTTCCTCTGTCCTGCCTGGGTGCATCCCATTTAAGCACTAGATCTCCCAGCTAGAAATATTCTTTTCTCGCCTTTCTATTGAAGGCTTGCTTGATCTTTTGCTGACGTTTATGAGCTTTTTCCGTCACCTTCTCTCTGGTCTGTTGCACTTCCACCAGTTGATGAATCCTCCTGATCATGTCATCAGGCTCCCCTTGATAATCCTGAAAGAATTTCGCTATAGGTAGAGCCAGCCGAGAAGGGAAAACAACTTCTGATCCATAAACAATTTGGAAAGGGGAGATACCTATGGATCTTTTAGCTGTCACTCGATCATCCCATAGAGCAAATTTTAGCTTTGAATCCCATGCCTTCTTATTATCCTCTAACAGTCTTTTAATAAGCTTGATCAAACTTTTGTTAAAGGATTCTGCCAATCCATTTCCTTGGGGATAATAAGGAGTGGAGTGAATTAATGAAATCCCAAACTGCTCACAAAACTTGATCAAAGGCTCAGACTTGAAAGATGCAACATTGTCAGTGATAATCCTTCTAGGACAACCAAATATTGCTATGATATCCTCCACGAAATTGGTGATTACCTTGTGCGAAGCACTCCTGGTAGGGATGGATTCTATCCATTTGGTGAAATAATCCATTGCAGTTAAGATCCATATGTGTTGACCACTTGAAGCAGGATGAATCTCCCCAATGAAGTCCAACCCCCATTGCTGAAAGAGTGTTGAAGCTACTACAAGCCTTAATGGCAAGGATTTGAGCTGCTGCTTTCCTGAGAATTTTTTACATTTGATACAGGCTCTGATTTTTCTGCAGACATCAGTGAATAAAGTGGGCCAATAGTACCCAGCCCTGAGAATTTTGTAGGCTGTGGTCTTCCAGAAATGATGTCCCCCACATAGGCCTCTATGAAAATCAAACATAATCCTTTGGGTCTCCTATGGGTTTAGACATCTCAGAAGCACTCCTAGAGGGTCCTTCCAATATAAGACTTGGTCAATAATGATTGCTTTGAGATTTAAAGCTCTTTCCTTTCTCTTCCCCATTCCATCAGGGGGCTTTAATTTTTGCAGAAAATAGAATATGTTCTCATACCAGGTGCATTCTGCTAGTGGTAAGCTATCTTGAGAGATTTCGTTAAACAACTCTGCCTGTTGATTTTCTGAGCAAAGCATTGACAAAGTTAACCTCCAAGGCTTTACAATTAGATTCAGCCAACAACTTGGCTAAACCTTTCCCTTTAACTAGCTTGGTGGGCTTTATTTCCAGATCAAAATCAAGGATTTTGGCAATCCATTTTCTCTTCTTCCCTTCTATGTCTGGTTGAATGAGAATGTCCTTCACAACCACTGAAAGGACATATGCAATAATTATTGAATGAAGGACATAGATCTTGAAAGCCTTGAGGGATTTCACTAATGCATAGGCTTGTTTCTCCATGATGTCATATCTGATCTCTGCATCCCTCAATGCCCTGCTAATAAAGGAGATAGGTTGTTCCATTCCCTAAACATTTTTCTGCAACAAAACAACTGCTACTGTATCCAAAGAAGCAAAAGAAAAAATAAAAAAATCCTTGGAATAGTTAGGATTGATTAGCAAGGGGGCTTCAGTCAATGCTATCTTAATCTGGCCGAAGGGTTCCCTGGGTTCAACAGTCCACTTTATTTCATTCCCCTTCCTAAGCATGGTTGTGATATGCTTCACCAATTCAACAAAAATTGAAACAAACCTCCTTAGAAAGTTAATCTTTCCCAGGAAAGACTGGACCTCTTTCCTGGACCTTGGGAGTGATAATGTTGGGATTACTTCCACCCTGCTAGGATCGATCTTGACTCCCTCGGCTGATACTATGTGACCAAGCAACTTTCCCTCCTTCATAGCGAATAGTGATTTTTTGGGTTTCAGGGAAAGACCGAACTTTCTGCATTTCAAGAAAACTTTCCTCAGATGACAACAATGTTCTTTATCAGATCTGGAAAAGACTGTTATGTCATCCAGATAGATGACCACATATTTATCTTTCTCCCTAATGAAGGTGATGTCCATGGCTCGTTGAAATGTTTCCCCTACATTCATCAATCCAAAAGGCATTTTGGCATACATGAAAGTGCCCCAAGGAGTGGTGAAGGTTGTTTTTTCTCTGTCCTCAGGCAGAACTGATATCTGATTGTAGCCCCAAAAGACATCAATCATGGATATCCTTGATGCACCGGTTACCCTTTGTAATATATGTTCCATTTTTGGCAAGGGGTAATTGTCCTTCTTTGAGCTCCTATTTAGATTTATGAAGTCGACACAGAGCCTGATCTCTCCATTCTTCTTTCTCACTGGGACCAGATTGGCTATCCATTCTAAATATCTTAAGGGGACAATGATTAGGGCATCTAACAGCTTCCTTACCTCCTTCTCCATGATAGGCAGTAACATAGGATTTATCTGTCTCAACTTCTACCTAAATGGTTTGGATTCTTCCTTCAATGGGATCTTGTGCTCTATAACGCTGATGTCATATGTTTTAAGGTCTTCATAGGTCCAAGCAAATACATCAACAAATTATTTTAACAGCTCAGTATACTCGACCCTCTGCTCCTCTGACAAGGTATTAAACAACTTGACAAGCTTTGGCTTCTCCTCTATGCCAATAGTGCACTCAGCCACATCAACATCATCCATTAAGATTTTTCCCTTTACTGCCACATCACTTCTATCAAAAAGCCTTTCCAAAGGAACTAGTCCTTTGGGGATGTGATTTCTAGGCAACTGAACAATATGATGATCAACAATCTTGTTCAGAAAATCAACAGCATAAGGATCGACTTCAGAAGCAGGGTCTTGATCAATGTGTAATGCAGAGAATTCCTTGACAGTCTCCAGGAATCTTTTGATTTCAAGGTCATCCTAAAAAATCTTCCAATGTTTGACATTGTCAGGTATGGAGGGCCTGTATTTCACTTCTGTATCATACCTGAGCTTGGGTGGCAAAGGGACTCTGAAATTGCTTGTTGAAAAAGCCAGGGAATCAACCACAGTGTTTTCTCCTCTTGGAATAAATGATATATTGAAAGCCAGGAAAAAACTGTCAATGAGGTCCCATACTTCATTTTTGTAACTCTTAAGCTGAGGGTATTTGGCCTGATAGATATTTCTGATCCGTTGAATAATCAGCTCGACATCCCCAAATATAGATATTTCTTTAATTCCCATGTCCTTTGTAGCCCTTAAGCCCAAAACAAGAGCCTCGTACTCTGCCACATTATTGGTAGCTTCATTCTAGCTTGTATGACAGAGATATAGTTTCCTGAACAGGGGAAACCAAAAATACCCCAGTGCCAGCACCACCTTTAGAGGAAGCTCCATCAAAGAACATTTTCCATACATAAGTAACTAGGAAAGAATCTTCGTGGGGGTTAATTGGTTGCTTTCTGAGTTGGAGAGGAGCCTCAGGGGTGTTAGTGAGCTGCAACAAACTGGATCCCAAATCAGTATCCAGAGCGAAAATAGGGTGATTGGTGGGGTCTGCCTCATCACTGATGATGTAGGCCAACTGAGCTTCTCTGTACAGTCTTCTGTGCTCCCCTCCAAAGACTGGAATGGTAGCATATGTGAGGTCCATTTGCAGTGTTCCCCCAAGCCCTTTAATCTAGGATCTTGACAATAACATGCCAAACTTGGGAGGTACATCAACTGCCACAATATCGATAACCACACTTTTCATGGACAGCTGGAACAAGGTTATAATTAGATCTTTGATGACCCCAAGACATTGCACCCTCAAGGAGTACAAATCATGATAAGCTTTTGTGATTTCCAGCCCAAGTTCTTCCATGATAGTTTTGGGCATGAGATTATGGGAAGCCCCTGAATCCATCAAGCAATTATGCAACACCTTATCATGTATGTTCAGTGACGTGTAGAAGGGAGGGGATGAGTCATCTCTATCTTCTACCATAGGACCTAAGATGACTGTTGGCTTTTCGTCTTGGAGATTTACTGAGTCTGTGGAATGGCAGGATGGTTCAGGCTGCAGTAGCTTAGAGAGGGGCCTTTTGAAATCTTCATGTTTGAGTAGCTTTGAAATGGGCACAGGAATTCTGATTTTTTGAATTTCATGCTCAAAGTTAAATAAGGAAGGAGGCTTCATAATTTCTTTCACCTCTGGGACAGGGTCTTTGGTTATTGGTGAGGGATTCTGAGTTTTCCTTTCCTTGGCGATATTTGTTGCATGCTTAACTAGTTTCTCTACTATAAGAGGCTGATAAGGGATGTCATACTTCCCTCCTTTATTCTTAGACCCAAGGTTGTATTTATTGGGACTGCTACTGGATTTCTCCCCCTTACTCAACTCGTTTATTTGATTGTTCATGAGAAATTCTTCGTATGCAGATTGAGTTTAATTAGGGTCCAACTCTTCTTCCTCCCTCTCCTCATCAACAACGAAGTTATTTTGGAGAGGATTCTGAATTTTCTGTTCATTTCTATCCCTGTCCCTTTGTTCCCTTGGCATGATCTGAGGAGCATTGTTGTTTGGACTTCTGAAGTTGCCTTTGTTGTCAATGTTTTGAGGATTTTTGTATGTCTGCCTTCCCTCCACTTTAATTTTCTTTGTAGAAAAAGACTTTACCATCTGGGTCAATTCATCTACTTGAGGGTGAGCTATAGGGGAACTAGAGGTTGAGGCCTCAGATCTTCCTCTTCCCTTGTCTCTGTCATATTTGGTTCTGACTCTATCAACTACCAACACATTGGATTCTACTTCTAGGGCTGCATCTTGCATGTTATCCAAGGAAGTAGCTCTTCTTTCTCTGAGCAGGAGGCAAAAATCGAGGTCAAAGGCACTAGCATAAGTGATTTTGGCAGAGGCTTCTGAGGGTTTTATTTAAGAAGGGATCTTATTGTACATCTTATTGAATCTCTTGGAGAAGTCATAGACAGACTCTCCTTCCTTTCTCTTCAAGGACCCAAACTCTATCATATAGTACATGAAATCTTTTTTGTCTCCCCACTGTCTTAAGAAGGCATTATCTAGAGCTTCAATCCCAACAATAGATCCAGGGGTCAGTCCCCTAAACCATTTCCTCACCTCACCATCAAGACTTTGGATGAATATCCTCATCCAAACATCTTCATTTTCAATGTTCAGGTTGTCTGCATAGCTGTAGAAGGCAACAATGTGCTCTTCAACAGTGATGTCCTCCTCTCTAGTGAATTTAGGAATATACTTCAAGTAATCTCCAGCAGGGAGAGGATTCATGGGTTGAGGTAGGACCAGAGACACATACCTCACAGCCACTATGGCATCCATTCTGTTTACAGGGGGATGAACACCTACAATAGGGATATTAGGTGCAGAATAACTAGGGGGAGAAGGGGTTCGGCCTGGGGAGACTGGAAATGAGCTTGCAGGTGGAAAAGGGATCAACAGAGGATTTGAAGAAAAAGCTACAGGGCTTAAGAGAACAGAGATTGGTGTGAGCACAACAGTAGAAACAATAATAGGAGAAGGGATGGTAAAGCCTAGGGTGGGAAAATCTTCTGAATTCCTGGGTCTAGACCAGGCTACAACATCGGGGGAGATAGGAGTGACAAATCCCTCTCCTTGTAATCCAAGACCAGGAAGAGAAAACTCAACAAGAACACTCTCGAAATTTAAAAAATGAGAAACTCCAACAAGAGCTCTGACAGGAAACTGAGAAGCAGATATGGGGGTCTCTAACAGAGAGCAATGAGAACTATTACAAATACCTGGTTCAACAGTGGAAGCTTCTTCTTTGAGGGCCTTTCCCTTTCTGACAAGATTCTTTGGATTTGCTTTAGGTGTTGTCAAGGGCAACTGAGAAGTAGACCTCGTATGCCTGCCTCTCGAAGCCACAACTGAAACAACAGGTTTCCCAGTGGGGTCGTCACATTGGAGTTGCAAGGTGCACAGTAGAAATCTTGGAGGGCTCTGATGCCTGATGCACCTTCATAATCAGAGGCTCAATGTCGTTCAATCCCAGGTAAAATCTTCAACTTCGTCCCCGACAACGACGCTAGAAATGTTAGCACCAGAAGTCACTCCTGGATTGCAGCAGGAGTAATCCTGATACCCATCAGTTTATATGTCACAGGTTGTTTATAAAGGGAGACCGAATGGTAGTAAACTCAAAACAATATCGTTTTAACTCAGAAAACTGGGTTGGAAATACAACGCTATGTGAGGTCTTGATCTAACTTAGGCCAGTAAGTTTGCATCGTGGTGAGTAGGTGAAGGAAAAATGAGAGAGGAATGAAATACTGCTCTAGACATCCGGTCTTCGAATAGCCTTTGGAGGAAAAGTCTCAGATATGAGATCCTCTCAAATCTGAAAGCTTCAAGAAACTTAAAGCACTGCAAAAACCGATATAATCAAACCTACATTATATAGTCATTACAACACCCGACTAGATCATCCATGCTCAGGCTTTAAGAGTCAGAAGAAAGACTAAGGAAGAGGTTGGCTATCATTAAACAAGAAGTCTCAAATATCAGTCTATAACCAGAGAACCAGAGGCCTCACTAAAACTTTACAAATTGGGAGCTTAACTCTACCATCGATCTTTACAAAAATATCAAAATTGAGTATTTATACTTGAAACAAAATTACAAAAGTATGTATCTAATGTCTGCATTGAAGGCATCTCATCTGCATGTTTCCTGATAGATAGTGCATGTAATCTCTTGTCAGAAGGAAACTCCGTTGGACGCAATCGTGTTCTCAGAACGGACCTACAGATGAATTGACTTACTCATAGCCCCTTTCTGGGCTTTCCATTTATGATGGAAACGATGTTCAACCGTCCCCCACCAACCTCAATAACAACTTCATTGGAATTTGGAAGACCCAAGTCAATTCTACCTCTATAGGACGTGGAAACCTTAGCATTCACTGTCTGGATCTGAGCTGGATGCTTACGAGGAAGCCTGATGACGGATGTGGTTGTTGACAAAGTGATGGGCGCACTCAGTATGGAGGAGCGGATGGGAGATGGTCAGGTGGACAACTGTGCATGGACGAGGAGACTGAGGATAGTGTGGGGGTCACACAAGTGGAAGCTGAGGTGTAATGGGAAGGAGGCGATGTGGAGCGAGGTGACACAAATGGCGGGAGATGAGAAAGGGACAGGTACTGGCGGGACAGTGAGTGGAAGACAGATGGAGGAAGTGGAAGTGATGAGGAGCGGACACTTGTCCACCCCAGATAGGATACTTATACTCATGTGCATATCGGGGCTATGAAAAGCGGTATGAGGCACATTAATCTTGACTGCCCAGAATTGCACACGTCTTATCATGTCGCGCCAAAACGTCACATCACAGCTTCGTCTTAGGATTTAAGTTGATTTATGGGTTTTTAGCCCACTTCTTGTCATTATTTTTCCATGGTGTCCATTATGAAGGAAGAACACCCCCTTTACCAACATGTGTGATAACATGCCCCATAAGTTAATGACCTTCAAAAATATGAAAAATTCAGAAAATTTTACATAAAATTGACTGTTTTACTATTGTAACAACGTTTTAAATATAAATTGTTGATTTCAAATTGTGTGGAATCTGAGCCATTGATCCATGCTACATCAATCATTGACGACCAACGATTTTCCTTGGGTGCGCACCACATTTTCTCTGATCTGTCGACGCGACCATCGACCATCGACCCATTTCCCCGACAACTGATTTGTACACAACTCTAAATTGGTTGATTCAACCATTGACCATCGACGATATTTGTTGATGAATGAAACTCATCACTGGTTTTGTTGATGCTCGATCATCGACCCATCAGCCGTCGGCGATCCCCGATGATTGTTGAAAACACTTTCCCAAATTGGTCGACCTGACCATCAACCACTTGTGTTGGCTGACGTGGTAATTCTTGATGTGGCATGACACATAATCATGAGGTGTCAACTTGGGTGACATGGAATGACCCATCATCACCCTCCTTCCCCCAATCGACCATCGACCAATTCTCTTGGACGATCCAAACACCTCGCTGAATCGATCGAAGCCCATCCATCAGTTCATCAACCATCGACAGATTTTGTTGCTTGATTCGAAACACTTCGTCGAATTGGTCAATTCCTGACCATCAACCCATCAACCATCGATGACTTCTATTGGTGATTGAAATGCTTCGCGGGATTCGGCCAATGCCGACCGTCGACGATCGATGATCGACGGTCAGAGATGTCTTCTGTCCTCAAAAAATTCTTCACCATTTTGGTTGTTCCAAACATTGGCCGACAACGATTTTTGTTGGAAAATTTCCACACTTATAATTTTTTGACCAAAAACCCGAACGAATCTAAGTTGTTAATCTAATCCATTTCAAAAACCCTCAAAATGAATCTTGGTTGTTGATTGGATCTATCTTTCAAAACAACTGAAATGAATACAGACCGTCGATCTGATCCATTTCCCAAACTGCCAAAAATTAATCATGGTCGTCGATTCACTCAACCTTTCAAATAGTCGATACCTTATCGATTTTTAAATTTATCAAAATGAATATCGATTATTGATCTCGAGATCAAACATGATCTCGACCGTCGATTTGCCAAACTACCTACAACTCTACATCAACCATTGAAACTCGAATTTCAACAATTCTAAGTCGAATTCTGCTCTCCAACTTTACCGCTCTACTCCATTAACCCTCTTAAACAGTTAGGAGTCCTTCAAACTCGGTTTTTACTCACGAATTTGGGGATTTCACTCAAATTTCCCTCTATTTCCCCCCGAATTCATCATAGACAAGTTTGCAACAATGATTTTTTCTCAAATTCACACCTGTTCAAGCCCATACAATCCTAATGTTTAAATTAGGAGTTGTGATACCATAATGTAACGTCCCCAAGCCTAATTGAGGGACATTATGGTGCAAAAAACTCACAAATATTAAATTTATGCTTGCTAATTTAATTCATTTACAATTAACTAATTTCCTGTAGCTTTTAGCTACAAATTAAAACAAATTTAGTTATTGTATGTAACCATAAAATAGATGCATCTACAACATGCTAAAATGATAATGAAGTATAACTAATAAACTTCATTACAACAACACATATATCATTCTCATTTACAAAGATCATGCACAAAAATTTAGCTCACAGAAAATAGATAAATACTTATCTTTTAACAATGGTTGTGCAACCCAGGGGAGGAAGGTGCGGGAGGGGTTATGTTCAGCCCTAGAGGAAAGAGATTGCTAACTTACTCGTGGAATCTGGTTATAACCACAAATAATCTAGCAGAGGCCTATGCAGTCTTCAAAGGAGCTCAACTAGCCGAGGAACAACAACTCAACCAATTAATCATTCTAGGGGACTCCAAGAATATAATTTGGTACTTCGTCAAAAAAATAACCCCGAAGAATTCAAAGCTGAAAAAGATCATATAAAGAACTAGAGATATGCTATCTACCATGCTCCCTACCTTCTATCATATTTGGCGCATAAACAATGGGATAACAAATGAACAAGATAATCAAGCTATAGGAAGAGGCCCAAGTCATATGAAAGTCCTGGGAAGGTTCTTTTTTCTAGCTCCCCCCTAATGCCTCAGGCCCCTTGGGTCTGCGCTCCACCTAGTAGCCACCTCCACACAACATTTCAGCAAAAAGGTATTTTAAGACAACTGAACGTCAAGCCCGGGGGATCGGTGTACTTGAGCATCCTCTAGATCGTGGGAGCTAGTACGATGCAGTTTGCACTTTTGGATCTCTTGGGCCACAAGGAGTTCATACTTCATGGGAACCTACTATTTTTGTCATTCCACGCCGACCCAGTCTCCAGCTCCCTCACCTCCTCATTAATTTTGCTCGCATTAATTGCTTGTGAAGGGATTGAAGCCATGCTCTGCAGCATGTGGATGCTGGCAAAGCCTACCGCATCCTCATTTGAGCATCATTCCTTCCCTAAGCTCACACAAACTCTGTTCTTAGCCACAAGGGGAATTCAGGATGGGCAAATCCTGATTCATTGTCTTTGCCAGCTCAGGAAGAATTCGGGAATGCGATGTTTATCTAGGGAAAGAATTTTAAAGAGAAGTTGAAGGCATAACTCAGAGAACAACTCCAATAGACGTGGTGAAGCAGAAAAGAAAGCATCAAGAAAAGAAGTAGCCAGGATCAATAGTGGCACTGGCATGTCCAAAGGCTACAACAAAGGCCGCTACAGAGGTGAAATTGTCTGTGGAAATAGCGAAAGGATCCAAATTGTTCTTAGCTGCCTCATTGTCAATTCAACTAGAGGAGAAGCAGCTAAACGCAACACTCAAAAAGGAAATTATAGAGTCCAACAATACAGACGAGACATAAAACCAGGCAACATCAACAACAACGTAGATGAAGGCTCCAACAACAAGCAGAGGAAGGTTCCAACAACAAGATTATTTGCTAAAATGACCCAACGTCCAGGTCATGAGAGGCTAGATGAAGAGTTGGTGGAAGACAACTTCTCCACCACCCAATAATTGGCCCTGTAGTTGGAATCCCACAAATCCACTTTAAACTTCACTCTCGAGACTCTGGCGCAACACTGCTCCCTGATCAACCAACTTCAAGACGAGGTCGACTATCTCAGATGACAAGGGGAAAGAATTGAAGCAATGCATGAAGTCATAACTCACAATTCTACAGAGCAAAGCCAGAATAAGGAGTCTGGGAGTAGGGCAGACCCAATACTTCTAGAACTGAACGTAGCCATGGAACCACCACCAGAAGAAGAACAAGGCCTTGAGGAAGATCGTCTGTAAGAAAAGCAGTAAGGCTTTCCCAATTTTGCAAAAATGGCGAAATAATATTATTTTCGAGTGATAGTTATGTTTAGATAAGCCCGATAAAATAGATTACAATAGTAGATTCTGTGGAAAACTCTTGGTAGTGATATTTTGATGAAATTATGTAGCTGGTCTCCCAAACTAGCACCACCCTTTTGTACTATGCAACTTTGGTCGCGCCCTTTATATTTAGAAAAAAAATTCAATTTTTGTAAAAAAAAAAACAATGGTTGTGCAACCAACTACTTGGGAAAGACGTTCCACCCAACCATAGACTGATTGTTGCAAATCTCAATATCCAGTCTCCCCTGAGCCAAGCTTAGTAATGCTCAAAATAGGGTGGTCTCTCTTAGTCCACTCACAACTCATAAACTCACAACCCACTGATATCTTCTTACAAGTATACCAATTTTCCACTAGCTCTCTTCCTCTTGACCTGCCCAACCCAAGGAATGTACCCCTTCACCGATCTCAATCCCTCGGGTGTCCCATTCATTTATCAAGGTCTCTCTAGCACATATAACCATGAATCTCTCAACTAGGAACTCCAGGGAATTTGTTGTTAGGAAAACTACCAGCAAACCAACACCAAACACTTGTTGTTACAATTCAACTCGCCCAAGAGTTCACTCTTCAGGCATGATAACCTAGCTCTTCAATTATCCATCTCCCATTTGCTCTAAGTACGCTCCAACATGCTCTAGAATTCATCCTTCATGGATGCACCGGCTCCAAGCTCTCTTTTCTGCTCTGTACTTGCTCCTCATGCACAAAACTTGACTGTCTAAAATTGTTGTCCCAACCCATATGAATTTCCTCCCTTTGGCTTGTCTTTCTTGACTCACACTCTTCCCTAAGTTGATTGTACGCAACCCCCATGTTCCCAATAACTATGGGATGTAACTACTCACACCCACCCTCTTACATGTATTCAATGATTGGCTTTGGGAACACTCAATCATAAATTGGAAGGTTCACATACAAATAGAAATTTTAGGAAATGAGTTGAATTAATATACATGGGTATTTCCCTCTTGGACCCCCTCTTAACCACTGTCCTAGAATCTCCCCTCTCTTGTGGATTAATCCAGTGCCCATCTATGTCCATGCCCACTTAGCAGCTGGTATCACATTTTATTATCAAAACATGTTACAATTTGCATATTACATCGCTTGGCCATAGCCACATATTATATCCACATAAACATTAATTAAACTGGGGATTATAGTGGGGATGTTATACTCCGGGAAATATGGAAAGAGAGGAATGGGTGCATCTTCAAGGAAAAATACTCAAATCCCATCAAAATATGGAACCATATAACTCAATAAATACATGAATCAATCATAATCCAATCATGGTTGGAGGAGGATTGGAACATTAACCAACATGAGAGAGGTATCATGCATGCCCTGAATCTAGATCCAAGCAATACGCCTCACATATTGATAACCACTTCACCTCCAAGAAGTGCACCCTCCCGATGTTCGCCCCATCCTCTCAGCTTCATCAGATTAAACATTGATGGGGCTTCAAAAGGTAATTTGGGCATGGTGGGCTATGGAGGAATCTTTAAAAGTGACAATGGCACCATCCTTAGAAATTACGTAGGGAAGATTGGTCTAGACAACAATAATGTGACACAAATCAAAGCCCTGGAAGAAGGCATTAAGATCACCATTAATGAATGCTACACCAGATTGGTAACTGAGGATGACTCACAACAGATTATCTGAATGTTGACTCGCATTCAATAGGGATCTCCTCTTCAAAAAATCTTAACTAGTTGGCATATTGAAATCTCTCTTGAAAGTATCACACACCTCATCAAACAAATCTCAACTCTCATCCCTTCACATGTTTGATGCTCAACAAATAAACTAGTGGAGAAAATAGCTAACGAGGGAATCTGAGATGATCAGGACAGATGGGGAAAGTCCTGGGATAATCTACAAAATGATTCACTAACGACAACCTACTCTATCCTTGCATAAAAGTATTTCCAAACCTAGGATGTGGTGTTAGGGAGGAGAGGTATATCATAGATTGATCTAATATCTCACGTGGATCTGCAGCAGGGCTAAAGGAGCTCGCCACGTCCCCTCATGCAGAACCTTGAGAATGTTAACACATGCGCCCACAACAGTCTAGTTAGTGACCAAATCAATCCGATGTAAGAATGGCACATGTGCCTTAGACACCAGAACCTCCAAGATTAGTTTTCGTGGGAGAAGGGAGAAGGATATGGCACACGACATTTGACTATGGTTCTGTCCACATAACGAAAGGTATAGAGAAGATTCAATTCAAACGTTATTACCATTTGAGGGCAGTACTTACACCTTGTTTGATGAATTCTCATGCATAAATCACCAAGAAACTTGGCCTATCTTGGCTCTCCGAGATGGTAGGAAATTGATGGAAATACAAGGTAGAGTATCGTAGACTAGCTTAGAAAGTGATGGTGGTGACAATCAAGATCTTTGTGAATGAACACCATGTCCATCTCTTATTCAAATCATCTTTGGATTTGGGAATAGAATCACGGGTTTGATGGAACCACGATGAGGATACTGACATGGGTACAAGTGGGGGGGCGGGGGAATCAATAGAGCCACCCACAAACAATCTAGGAGAGGGGACCTCCAGTACCCACATGCAGTGATACGCCCATTCCATGTGGCAAGCCCACCACGTATTCAAGTGCACCTAGAGGACATGGAAGTAGAAATTCTCCTAGAACATAGCTTAACGTCGAACTAGAAGGTGGACAAGGAAATTATCAATTGGGTTCTAGCTATTGGTAGATAGAGAGGTCAATAAACTAAATACCAAAAAATGGTAGAACTACATTGTCACCTTAACATGTTGTTGGTTAAAATGATGCAAACAAGATGGGATGCTCATAGCACAATTGAATTGCATTTGGACAAGTTTCGCCTGCTGCTCCAAGAAGTCTTGGCTTGGCTTTCGCCTTCAAGCTCTGCGACGACAACTTCAGTGTCAAATAATGCCCTACCAATGACTCTTAAGCCACCTCAGAATCCCAAGGCATCCTCACCAAATGAATGAATAATATGCACTTCTTTTTGGTTTTTTGTATCTCAAGTAGACTTCATATTTTTCTTTACATTGTTTATATAGCTAAACAGAGTATAAGAAGGAACTTGATTCAAACTCAATGGATAGAAGACTTATTTCTTTGTTGTTGGTCTAGTTTCCCAAGTGGCACACCAACAACAAGGAATTTTTGTATGAATTTTCTACAACTACATTAATAAAAGTTGTTCTGTGTGCTTAGAGAAAAAAATATGTTGGTGATTTTACTGTAATCTTTTCCTTGTTTATAATAATCATATCTCTCATTTTTAGTTGTCATTGATGCAATTTGTTAGAGTATATGCACTAACGTGTTCTATATATCAAGTTGATTGATTGTGGTATTGAACTTATCTAATTTCATAAAAACTATAATAATGTAATAAAAATACATATGGCATATGTGCTTTTATTGTTTGTTGAGGAAAAGTATGAAGAACCTTACACAAGCATTTTCAGATCTTGTTGGGCCAAGGAAAGATAGTTGGGAATGTCACGTGGGGTATATAACCAAAGAAAAATAATCACTTAATCCAATGGTATTAATTATAAGGGCCCAAGGCTGGTTTGTTTTATATATTATATGTAACTGTGCAAAAAAGAAATAAACTTACATAGAAATTACATAATTGTTTACAGAAATTACATGAGTGTGTAATGGAGATAAAAGCAAAAAATGAATCGGATCATCGAAATACATATGTGAGATTGAAATCGGAATTTTTTTTTTTTTATTGATTTCAATCCGAGATACAAGACTTAACTCTCTTTACAAACCCTGTGAGGGTAGGGACCAAAGTTAGATTTAGAAGCCTTCAATGGGCACCATACAAAAAGACTTTGACAACAAAAGAAAACTAGAGCTAAAGATCTGGATCAACTTGCCATAAAATTTTGTCACTTGACTTTGCAAAATATTCTTTATCTGTTATAAAATTTAATTTATAAACATATGAGAACACACAGTCTGCCAATGATAAATCATACACCTTTGAAACAAGCTGCTGAAATATATGATTTAGTTTTGAATCATGCTGCCTTCAATAAGTCCTTGCTGTCATCAAGATGGTTAAGCCTTATAATAAACTTAGAACGAATGAAAGATGAAAGTATCTCACTATTGTAGAGCAAACCTTATGGTTGAAGTTCTCCTTCTATCTTCTCCCCCTTTGTCTCTTCATTTGATTAAGCTTTTATTCCTTCTCAATAAGTTATGGTAGTTCAACTACCTTACTTTAGTTAAGCCTAATTAGCTTAACTAATTGGTTGAGACAAATAATAATAATATTTATTAAATAAGGTCTAATTAATAATAACTAAATAGGTGGGACCCCTTGTGACTCTCATTTATTTCTTTTTATAATCACCAAACATGAAATATAAAACCCAGTCATTTGATTCAAATATCCTCCTTGTAACTTATGTTCCCATATTTATGATCAAATATTAAAATATTAACAAAATATAATATGACCATAACCAAAAATAGTATTATATCCATGATGTCCAAAAATATCCTAAATATATGCTTGTTGTCCAAAACATTGTCAAAATAAAATACTGCCCTCAAAATAGAAAATAACATTAATCATCATTAAAAACCATATTTGCTGTGAGAGGCATTTGGCCTCTTTTCACTGTTGTCCTCTTTGATATTTCTGTTGCAGCCTTAGGGTGATTGGAACCTTGAGGCTAGATGACATTGATAATGTGAGAACAATCATCTTTAAGATGAAGACATGAATACACAGATTCAGAGGACTCTTTGGATAATTGGAAGGCAGTGGCCACTCCTTTCCCTTTATCTTGCTCAGGCTTGGGAAGATCATTTTTTAGCCTCTTACTAGAAAGAGAGGACTGCACAGGTGAGACAACATGATTAGCTTTGGGATTTTGATTTTTTAGCGGTGGAGGAGGGGGTAATGGCAAAGATGTAATAGGCCAACCATGGTGATGAACAACAGGTTGATGTACAATCTCTTACCAACCATCATTGACATGCGGTTTTGGTTGCATAGACAAATGAGGGGGAACGCAAATACCATAAAATTTTTGCGGTGGATGGAAGGGCAGTCTCTCAAGTCGGGGTTGGAGGATCCCATGGCCAACTAGGTTAAATAATCCAGCTTGAAAGAGTTGGTTTAATTCATGTGGATCAACATAAAAATGTATTGAAAATCGAGCCTTTTTTATGACCCCTCTACCAATTTCCTTTGCCTCTATTGCCTCTGTGATCCAGGTGGATATCGGTGGCCACCCACCTTTTCCCGCTGGCTCAAAACAATTTTCTGGCAATTTACTATTTTTAGCAGTTTTTATCTTCCGGGGCCATTTTGAGGGCCCAAATGAAGGTTTTTCGAGATCAAGGTTCTCAATGATAGCCAAAGGCATGATTGATCCCCCAAAATGAATCTCCTCGACGATACCTTTCGAACGAGATATCACACACCTAAACGAAGATCGTATGCAACAGTTACAACCCCAGGAAGTTGATATACTCACTTACCCAAACGGGCCCCACATGACTTTTGGTGCTTCATCTCCTAGGGTTAGGTTTTTGGATGTGTAGGGTTTTTGGCATTCCTACTTATTGTAAAAAGGCCTTCAGAACCTCATTGTAATCATCTTCTTGCGAATGCGAGTAGCCGTCACATCTCTTCTCAGAGATAAGCTGCCACCATTCTAATGAGTCCTTCACTATGTATTTTTACAGTCTCTGTACATTTCTTTCATTAATAGAAATCGTGTATTACTGTATATCTGTGTTTATGGTTGCATCTCTGATAATAAAGGCCTTCATAGCCTCATTGTAAACATCTTCTTGTGAATGCGAGTAGCTATCACATCTCTTCTCAGAGATAAGTTGCCACCATTCTAGCGAGTCTTTCACTCTGTATTTTTACAGTCTCTGTACATTTCTTTCATTAATAGAAATCATGTATTACTGTATATCTGTGTTCATGGTTGCATCTTTGATACATTTATGTTATATTATTGAATATTTGCGATATCTCTGTGCATTTCTTTATTATATCTCCGATCTCATTTCGTGCCGAAAATAATCCGAATCAATGGTATCAGAGCAGGTTGTTCTTGATCATTTTTTTTTTAGTGCATGTCCCCGACGAGGTCTGAGTATAGCAAGTTGGGTCTCAAGCTTGTCTCTCTTGAATACAATCTCTCTCTCACACCCAAGAAACCCTCGATGGCGGAAGAAAAGAAAAACGACGGAGCAGACGATCCTATCAATCTGTTGCTTGAGCAAGCTCTCACGTGACAGAGGG
>JZKD02S0345985.1:151805-192323 GCA_000966675.3 Picea glauca | reverse complement strand
GCATCTTCATCAAGCGACCACTTTGGAGGCACCTCGCCTTTCAAGGTACAAGTTAATTTTGATATTCCTGTATTTGAAGGACAGATAGATGCAAAAGCCCTAGAAAAATGGTTAATTCTACTAAAAGGTTATTTCTTTGTTCACAATTTTTTCGACAAAGAAAAGATCACCTTCACACTCCTTAAAGCTCTCCCTCATGTCAAACATTGGTGGGAAACTTACTGGGAGCAAAGTTCCACAAAGAAGTCTAGAATATATGGGGCCGATCCCACTTGGGATTTTTTTGTGGATGCGGTAAAAGAATAATATTACCCTTTTGGCAACTATGAGGACCAATACATGAGATGGACCACACTGTGGCAAGAGAGGGGCCAAGCAGTTCCAGAGTTCACCAATACCTTCCATACCTTGCGCACCAAGCTAGGTATCAAAGACTCCAAGCAACATTTGGTTCTGAAATACCGTTGGGCTCTACACAGATACATCCACACTAAAATGGATTTCCTGGACATCTCATCACTTGGTGATGCGTATCGATATGCTGTTAAAAATTGAGCAGAAATTTAAGCACCAGAACAAATGGGAGTTCAGGTCTACAAATCCGCAACAACCAAAGTATGACAAAGATGGCCCTAACAAACAGTCTCCCGAAAACCAGTCTAAGACACAAGAAAAGAAGGGTCATGGGAAGACAAAGAAGGACACCGGAAAAATGGTGTGATTTCCACAAAAGCCCTTGGCACAACACCGATGAATGTTGCTCAAAACAATCATTGGTGGCCGAGATCAAAGACAAGGACCCAAACCCTGATTTAGAATCTGATTCTGAAAATACTGGTAAAGGACAGATCATTGACGCAGACCCCATTGCTATTCTCGTGACTGTAACAATTCAACCTGAAGAACCAACAGATCCTGAAGAGGGGGAGTGCCTTTTTCATTCACAAATGTGGGTGAAGGGGACCTCACTACATTTTATTGTTGATAGTGGAAGCCAGAAGAACCTCATCTTAACAGAGGTCATCAAACAGTTGGGATTGTTGACAACACCACACCCGCAACCATACAACATCGGGTGGCTTCGCCAAGGATGAGATCTTCGTGTTAGCCAGCAGTGTCGATTGCATACGGTATCCATCCCTTCAAGGATGAGGTATTATGTGATGCTACCCCACTGGATGTCTATGATGTTCTCTTTGGCCAACCATATATGTGGAAGCGTCATGTTGTTTATGAGTCTCGACCCTGCAGTGTCATTGTTACTTTGGGGGGTCATCTCTATAAAATACCAGAGGTAGTTCCGACTATTGTTCAACCAAAAAAGTGTCGCAAGGTAGTATCTCATACTGCAAAATTCATCTTCTTCACAATCTGTTCAAAAGGGGAACATAAGGACATTGGAACCACTACAACCTCGCCCCAAGCACCTTCTATCCAACAGAAGCAGGTCGACAAGGTTGCAGCAAAGCGCAAAGATTACTTATGCACACCTTCCTCTCATGTATCCTGACTTTTTAAACAACCTCAACCTCAACAGGTTCGTGACAGCCTTTCACAAACTGAGCATCGCGATGTCTCTAGCAAGGCAAGCAGCTCACCAAGATGCAGAGTCAACAAACGCTTTTCCCTCTCCCCCAGGAACTCAACGCAATGGAGACCATTGCTTGCTAAGGAGGGAGGATTGATCCAGGTGGATATCGTTGGCCACCCACCTTTTCTGGTTGGCTCAAAATAGTTTTCTGGCAATTTTGGCAATTTACTATTTTTAGCAGTTTTTAACTTTCGAGGCCATTTTGAGGGCCCAAATGAAGGTTTTTCAAGATCAAGGTTCTCAATGATAGCCAAAGGCATGATTGAGCTCACAAAATGAATCTCCACGATGATACCTTTCCAACGAGCTATCACATGCCTAAAACGGAGATCGCAAGCAACAGTTACGACCCCAGGAAGTTGATGTACGCACTTACCCAAACAGGGCCCACATGACTTTTGGCGCTTCATCTCCTAGGGTTAGGTTTTTGGATGTCTAGGGTTTTTGGAATTCCCGCTTATTATAAAAATGCCTTCATAGCCTCATTGTAATCATCTTCTTGCGAATGTGAGTAACCATCACATCTCTTCTCAGAGATAAGATGCCACCATTCTAGCGAGTCTTTCACTCTGTATTTTTATAGTTTCTGTACATTTCTTTCATTAATAGAAATTGTGTATTACTATATATCTGTGTGTATGGTTGCATCTCTGATATTAAAGGCCTTCAGAGCCTCATTGTAATCATCTTCTTGCGAATGCAAGTAGTCGTCACATCTCTTCTCAAAGATAAGCTGCCACCATTCTAGCGAGTCTTTCACTCTGTATTTTTACAGTCTCTGTACATTTCTTTCATTAATAGAAATCATGTATTACCGTATATCTATGTTTGTGGTTGCATCTCTGATACATTTCTGTTATATTATTGAATATCTGTGATATCTCTGTGCATTTCTTTATTATATCTCCGATCTCATTTCGTGCCGAAAATAATCCGGATCACTCTGCCATTACTGCCTCTACTAAAGAAGCGACATTCCAACATGTCATGAACAACTCTTAACAATCCATGCTTAATACTCTACCTAAATAAAATCAAAAGCTTGGCTTTAAGATTCACCACAAAAGCACATGCAATCCATCCATCAACATTTTAAAACTCAACAATCAATCGACATTTGAATAGGGAGTGATAGGGCTATTGGGAAGGTGAGGGGCTTATAATGTGTGAAAAGTGGTAGAATGGATGGGAAACAACCAATGGGTACTCTTCAAGCAATTGCAGATGTAACAAAAACTGTATCCATATTCAACTTTTAAACACCAGTCATCAACTTAGTATTTTTTCTTTTGTTATTAATCCTTTCTGTATGCATAATAAATTTAAATTTCATAATAATAAAACATGGAATCATTAAAATGTATTTGGGAAGGCGAGGGGTATACAATGAGCGAAAAAATGGTATAATGAAAGGAAAAAATGATTATTGTTCTATTATATGCAATGATATCCAAAAAAATGCCATCACCATCAATAACATAATTGCTAAAACACTTCTTTGTTTCATAATTTAAATTCAATACACAACTATTTTCATATCATCCAATATAAAACACTAGTTAAGTTCCAGGATTGTCAACTACACAAATTCCCACTTCCTTTTCTTTTAATCAACAAAGTTTTTAGGAAATATTGTTAACAAAGTCATTCCAACCTTTAAATCCAACTACATCAAGCATGCAATGGGGGATGAGAACACAACATAAGCCAACAACTCTTCAATATACAATGTTGGCATCACAACCTTAAACAATTGTTGTGTAAACATTTTGGGTTCGAAACCCATGTGCAACTGGTGTTCATTTATTTTAACATCATACAATTTTCAAAATCGACTAAAAGCCCCGTGGATAATCAACAAATGAACCCAGTGTTAATGCAATTAACAAATCTTCCCATTGTTGGGTTAACTACTTACAACATAAATCAAGACCCGAGTTCGAAACTCGTAATTCCATACATAAATAGAAGAATCGAGGTCTGGGCGAACACAAAGGTGATACCTTTACAAAGGGTTTGTACCAAAAGCAACATTTAACCATCTCTTAACACATGCTTTCCATAGACCTCTTCCACAGACTTGTCATGGTGGTCGCAAAGTAAATACGCACATATATTCAGAATAGACTGAAAAGTAATTTGAAGGAGCTACGAGTCTTCTAAATAATGTTTAAGCAAAACAATTGTTCTTTTACTTCACAAAGAAAACAATACTCATGAATTTTAATGACCAGAGATGAGTGAAAACCAAAAAAAACTTGCCATAAAGTTGTCAACATTCATAGTACATAAGAGTATTCATTTTGGACATAAAGAAATCACATAATCCGAATAGAAAGGAGTTCGAACACTATCGTCAACTTAAAACACTTGAATTCCAACAGGGAGAAACTCCTTTAAATTCCATTACACAGTCGATACCCACATGCATTCATTTAACTTCAGAAGCACACACAGTCTACAAGTAAACCTAAGAGCCAACCTCACGATTTTATTCTGAGTGGAGTTATATTTCATGAATGGAGTGGTGAGAGCTATCATACCTGTATGCGGAATGCCAGAAAACCAATAAGCAAAACTATTATTTCCAAGGCCGAGCAAAGCAGAGGCAACACCAACCAAAGCAATCAACCAAATGCGAACCAAGTTAGGGTGGCGACCTCGAGGTAGGGTTAGAGCGATGTGCAGTAATTGCATGTTGCATCTTACATTAACTCCATCAACCATATCCCAGTACGAGCGCACCAACACCTCCAACACATAATCCATTATAGTCACCAAATAACAATTCAATACAAAGTCGGATTTGCCACCTTCCATAACCCCTAAGCTTTATGTTCTTAACACTTAGCACAAGGTATATCGTATGTCCCACATTCATTGCTAGGGAAGCATTGCCACCCTCCAAAATTAACCAATGTCCATGATAATAACAAGAATTTATAAATGCCATATCCCATAACCATATACAACCCATACTTGGAGTTTAAATCAACCATTCAAAATATGTGTGCAACATTGAAACAACACTTTGTCCTTTTAAATTAAATTTCCAATAAACCTATCATTTTCCCATTTCGCTTGGAAAGCGGTTTCAAATTATTAAAACTGTAGAGTCATTTTTGCAAAATAGACATGAGCACATAAAAATACGAGGCATCCTTCATCATTATTCACATACGGGGTCCCACCTATTTAGTATATTATTAAATATATATAAGTAGTAAGGCATTGCAACCAATTTGCTTGCGGGGATTCCATGTTGCACTTTTGGGCATCAACATTGTTAAGTTGATAATTTGTATTGTGTAATATTATAATGACAACCACTTTTTATATTTGGTAAAATGGTTAGTATTATGATTTTATTTTGAAAATAACGTATTCTTTTATATTGATTTGATAATATTCTCTTTCACTCTCATACTAATAATGTTTGATTTTAATGTTAATTTTGCAAGCTCTTTATCATTTATAATTATCTTCTCTCTCATTTATAGTTGTCGTTGATGCAATTTGTTACGATATATGCACTGATAGATTCTATATTTTCCTCTCCTCAACTTAACCCTTCGAGGCTCAAAATTCCTTCATTTTATTTAATTCTCTTATTTTTCTTTAATCCTTGTATTCTTCTTCCTTGTTCGATTTCCTATTTGCTTCTTCCCAGTTGGACCTACATTTGTAGATGCAAAGTTTCACCTTCTACTTGTTAAAATCCACATCTTCACCTATCGCCCCATTAACAATGCACAACTTCACCCTCGAGTCCTTTATGTTCATAATTTTACCTTTTTTCATTTGATATTCTTTTCTCATCTGCTATAATCTTCATAATTTTCAATAAATTAATTAGAAGTAAAATTACCGATAAAAAACAAAAAGATAATTGCATTGTTAAGAGTTTCTTTAGCAACAATTTTGAATTAGAGAATCATATTAATATCTCAAGTTGATTCACTGTGATATTGAATCATATTAACATCTCAAGTTGATTGATTGTGGCATTGAATTTATCTAATTTTATAAAACCTATAATAATGTAATAAAAGTACACATGACATATGTGTTTTTATTGTTATGTTAATAATTAGTATTGTGTAATATTATAATGACAACCACCTTTTGTATCTGTTAAAATGGTTAGTATTAAAACTTTATATTGAAAATAGCATATTCTTTTAGGCCAATGTGATAATATTCTCTTTCACTCTTGTACTACCAATGTTGGTGATTTTGATGTTAATTTTGCAAGCTCTTTCTCATTTATAATTATCATCTATCTCATATATAGTTGTTATTGATGCATTCTATTACAATACATGCACTAATGTATTCTATATTTTCCTCTCCTCAATTTAACCCTTCGAGGCTCAAAATTCCTTCATTTTATCTAATTCTCTCAATTTTCTCTAATCTTTTTATTCTTCTTCTTTATTCTACTTCCTATTTGCTTCTTCTAATGCAAACCTTCATTTACAAATGTTGTTGGACATGTAGTTTTGATAAAAATCCTAAGTATAGAAAAAGTGTGCGGAAGAAGAAGGAAGAATAGGGAGCGCACAGTTGAGGCGCATCCAGGAGGACAGTGCGCAGAAGGAGGACATTGCGTAGACAAAGGAATAAAACAAAGGAATAAAGCAGATACAGGAATAAATTAGAGAATAAAGCTGGAGAAGAAAGCAGACAAAAATGAAGGACATGCAAAAGTTGGAAGAACAACATCATGAAGACGGAAAAGCAGAAGAAAGCAGCCTAAACAACCAGTCAACTAGAGTAGTCATACAGTGTAATAATGGTTTTGGGATGAACAAAATAGGTCTTTAGGCCCTAGATTGTATGTATAAATATGTAATGGGTTGGGACAATAGGGGCTCCTGAATATTGAGTTCTTTGCTAAGCATTGTATGGTTTTTTCCTGGGTCTGTTGAAGATAGGAATCTATGTCTGAATGTAAGAGATGATGTAGAGAGAGAGAGGGGCTTGCACTACAAAGTATCTAAGCTAGGAGAAGATAAAGATAACCACATTGTATTTTTTGTAAGTGCAGTGTGCAAGCCTGAAGCATTTACTAAACACATAATAAACAAGCCAGTCATTGTGGACGTAGCCCAAAGCTGGGTGAACCACGTTAATTGTTGTGTTACATGTATTTTGTGAGTTTGCTTATGGAATCTGTTTGAATGCATATTGTAATAGCTTTACCTTATGTCTATTCATGGTGCAATGGTTTGGACTGTTACAGTAATGAGTTTATGTAGTAATCTGGAATATAATGGTAATAGGAACCTGAGATCCACTAAGTAATAGAATAAGAGCACTTGCAGAATAACGTACACATAAAAAATAATTAAGAATGAATGGAATAATAACCTCCCATTCCCTCACCACTACAGAAACCTGGTTCTTGCAGTCCCAATAAATACCTCGGGTGAGGCTTCATTTGCACATGCAGGTGATGCCCAAAAGGCCGATGTTTGAAGGGTTTTGTTGGTCAAATGATAACTTAAACCCAGGAGAAATTAGAATGGTTGGAAAGGAACGAACAAGAGTTTGCTCGACAAGTGAATAGAAACCCTCAAATGAGTCACAAGCAATGGATGCAAAGGTATGTGTATACAGAATTGCATGAAATTTTCTTTGGCGAATTTCCAATTATTCTGACCGACTGGCTAGAAATATTAGTGGAGAATACTAGAAGGTACAAAATTGCAGCACCGAGGAATTGGACTCCTGAGTTGGTAAGACAATTGAATTCGGTAAGTAATTTGACTACTCGCGTAGTTGATTTTTGGTTGGATAGCATGCTAGGAGGATATATTACAAAATTTGTCGTAGATTGTACCCAATCATACAGTGTTACAGAAAGGGACTTTTTCAAAGGCCTGTGCAGAAGGTTCATGAAATCATTAGGTATGTGGATAAAGATGTTGTTGTGTGACAAGTGCATAATGGCAATGCAATCCGACTACTAAGGGGGTTCATGTACATAGGGGAACCAGAGGATGACAAAAGGATAGTCTGGGGACAAGAGAGAAGGAAAGAAACAATGAAGAAGAAAGGGAGGGACTGAGGATGTAGAGAGTCGAAGAAGGTATACTAGAGGAAGAAGAAGAGTTTGGAGAACTGCGTAGAGGAAGGAGGTACAAGAGGTGTAAGACTGGGGCTGAGAAAGGAGAGATGCACAATGAGCCAAAGGGGAGAGGAAATTCTTAATAATCCAAATTGTGGAGATACCACACATAAGAGGAGAGGAAGAGGAAGTTTATTCCAAACCTACAATAGAGGAGTCATTCAGTCCTACTCAGACCAGATCTTGTGCCAAATCCATGACCCCATGTGCATCACCACAATTAGAACCAACAATTGAATACTTATCAAAAGCACTTATAGTTAGCAAGGGGGGACATAGTAGTAGCAATCAAAGCAATGAAAGCAGTGTGCAGAGTCAGATTCAAGCAACATCACTAAAAGGAGGAACTACACAAAGAAATATGGAAGGGGTAGACAACACCCTCAGACTGCTTGAGTTCTAGGGAGAGGGGTCAAAGGACCCAGAACAACATCTGTTTATCTACAAGACAATTTGGGCCTCTAAGAATGTCCAGGATGAGGCTGTGAAGATTGTGAAATTGGTGACAACCTTTAGAGGTTGTGCGCTAGTCTGGTACATGAAGCTGCAGAGTACCACGCCTACAAGATAGGCCAGGACATTAATTCAGATATGACAAGCATTACTAAAAGAGTTTAAGAAGCCAAAGTCAAAATCACAATACATTACAAAAATGAAGGAGATTGAAGAGGTGCAAATGGAGTTGGTATGGGACTTTGATCAAAGGTTCAAGGACCTAATGGGAATGATGACTTTCTAGATCTCAGATCAACAACATCAAGAATGGTCCATTGCAGGACTCCTACAATACATTCGCAGGCCATTGATTCAACAGAAGGTTGTGTTGCAACCCGAGGCACTGGAAATTGCAATGAAATTGGAATCATACCTTGTAGGATACAGTGGAGGGATCACACAAGTTCATACACAGTTGGATGGTTTGATGATTCAATTGACAAAACTTAGGAAGGGGAAGGAGAAACAAGAGAAATTATGGCGTACCAAGTGTATGACTAAAGGCCATCACAAAGAAGAATGTCCAACATTCGCGCAGTATTTGGAAACATGAGCACCAAATCCATTACCAGGAGGGGGGTATTGCGAGATATGTAAGAAATGGGGACATCATCCAACTAAATGTCCATTACTACAAAAGTATCAAAGTACACCAAGGAACTTGTTTTGCAACTTTTACAAGTCGGTTGGTCAATAAGAGAAGGATTCTCATGCATTTGACTCAATGAGGGAGCCCACATAAGATTTGTACAAGATTCAAGAGGAGAATGTTGCAACAGAAGGGGGTGGTCTACAATATAACAATCAGAGAGGGTTTACTCCAGGGAACAGAGGAAATATTGGTAGAGGTCGAGGTAGAGAAAATTTTGACATAGGAGAAAGAGGACCGATAATATGTTATAATTGTAATAAACCAAGGCACTTAGTGCATGGATGCTCGCATCCGTGTACAACATATACATGTTGCAGAGCACTGGACCATGTGACAGAATATTGTCCCCAACTAGTTGCGAAATGGAAGGCCAAAGGGAACTAGAACTAGAATCCAAATCAGAATGTGCAGAAAATATCAGCCGAAGAACGTAATGAAGGGCCAAGAATAACAATTGTTAAGAAGGAGCTAGAGTAGGATCTAATATGATGAATGGAGGGAAGCAGACTGAGTAGTGGGTAAGGAAGTCAACAAGACCCATGCTATCCTTTGATCCTCAACAAGAAAAAGAGACATATCAGAGGGAAAGGAAAGATGTACTTGGACATGATTGGGGAGCATCAACATCATTTGTGCCTCATGTAGGAGATCATGCTATGCCAGAGAAACCAAATGGAAAGGTAATCATGATAACACAATTCTTGAGAAGTAGTGTAGAGATAATAAAAGATGAGACAACATTGAGTACACTTTATGACATGATTGATCACTGCACACGAGGACGAGAAAATCCTATCGCACTGAGAGTGGTGAATCATGTACTGCACAAGAAGAGGACCAATGGAGAATTCAGATTTAGTGCACAAATTGGGAGATACGATGTGGACAATGTTATCTTGGACTTGGGGTCTGATGTGAACGTATTGCCTAAACAAACCTGGGAGATGATTGACAAACCCAAGCCAATGTCTCTTGTTCAGTTAAGGCTCACGAATCAACACAAAATAGTACCAATTGGTCGATTGATAGGAGTACCTATGAACATGGATGGGGTGCGAAGTGTGGCAGACTTCAAGGTTATTGAGATCATAGATGAAATTCAACCATATCCAACACTGTTGGGACTAAAATGGGATTTTGATAACCAGGCGATCATGAACTTGAAGAGGGGGGAGATGATATTTGAAGTTGGAGAGTTGAAAGTTACTACACTGTTGGACCCAATAGAAGGAAAGAGATACATAGAGCTAACAAGGGGAAATGATATTGACAATTTGCATAACATGACTGCACAGATGGATGATTATGTCAACCCTACTATAGATCTTATGCTAAGTTGGGGAAGTATCAATTCATGTCCATTGAACTCAGAGGAAGGTCTAGAACATTGGCAACATAGAATGCATGAAGTGTCAACTAGACGATGTGCACACATAACCCGATCCTTGCGTTGGATTGAAACATAGCTATGTGATCTGCCTAGGTACGATGGATTAGTTGAAATAAGTTTATTTGTAAAGGAATTTGAGTTGCAATTACCCGAACAACAAAGGATGTTAGCACTAGATGATGTCTTAAAAGCGACTCCAACTAGATGGTGGTTGCACATAGAGAGGGGATGCAGGACTGGTCAAATGCAATGAAGTAATGCAAGTAAGGTTTGGTACTGAGGTGGAAAACATTACGTATAATTATACAAGAGAAAGCGATCCAGCAGATCATGTTGCGTAGTGTGGGACCTTATGGAGTTCAGTACTAGAGACAGAATGGACACACAAATTTATACACACACTGGACACGATTCCGAAGAACTGGTATTTGGAATTGGAAATGCATAGAGAGACAACAAGATGGGACGAGTTGGTCTAGAGGTTCAAAGTCACATTTACATTTGAACATGAATCCCTAACAATACATACAATACTACAAGCTATTCGAACTAAGATCTTCTCAGAATAAAGGTCGATGGAGTTGGTACCACTATGCAGTGCGCACAGAGGCAATATGATTGTTCATGAGTTATTGGAGTGCTACAATGTTGCTAAGGAGGAACACGATGAAGAAGATCCCAGGAATGTACAAGTACCTGAAACAGAAGGAGAACGAGTAGTAGAAGGGTAGAGTGTGAGTCCACCACATACACACAACCTATATAGACATGAAAGGTAAACGTTGGGATGACAGAGAATCCCAAGTTTGCGCACATATGAGACTATTAGAGTGATGAGACAGTAGAGAAGATTGCAGACTTACTGTGACAATATTAGGACCTATTCCCATCTACATTCTCATAGATGAAAGGGATAGTTGGGGACTTAGGCAAGATGAAAATTCCATTGAAATTAGGTGCTAAGCCAATATGACAGAGATCTTACATGTTAAATCCAAAGTACAAAGAGAAGGTGAAAGTTGAAATCGACGGGATGTTGGATGCAAGAATCCTTGAATCAGTAGAAGAATTCGAGTGGATCAGTCCAATGGTAGTGCAAGACAAGAGGACACGAGGAATCATGATTTGCGTGGATCTAAGGAAGATGAATGATGCATGTTTACGTGACCCATTACCAAAACCATTCATAGATGAGGTACTATAGAACGTAGAAGACCAGGAGACTTACTCGTTCACAAATGAATTCTCAGGGTACCATCGGATAAAAATTGCGCAGGAAGACATGTACAAGACCATGTTTGTGATAGAGTGGGGAAGTTATCAATATACAGTAATGCCCTTTCGATTGAAGAATGCCCCTGTAGTGTTTTCCAAAGTTGGTGTAGCAACGCTCAAGGAATTTAGTCATACGATTGGACTGTGTTTACTCTACTAAAGGATCACTTAGAAGTACTTATGGTGATGTTGGATAGGTGTAGACAATGTCATATTTCGTTGAACCTGAAGAAGTGTGTTTTTTGTGCATCGTTTGGAATTTTGTTAGTCTGCAAGCATGGGTTAGTATTAGATCCATCCGAGATTGCAGTAATTCTAGATTTAGAACCACCTACTTCAGTTAGACTTCTGAGGGAAAATCTAGGTCACATAAGATATTACATGAATTTTATCAAAGGATATGTCACAACACCAATATAAAAATTGTTAAAGAAGGAAGCAAAGTTCCAATGGAATGAGGACTGTCAGAAGGGCTTGGATACCTTAAAGAAAAAACTAGTAACCGTGCCAATTTTGATCTTTCTAGATTGGAATAAGGAGTTCCATGTTCATGTAGATGCATTGTCCATAGTGTTGGGTGCAATACTTTCTCAACCAGGGGAGGGGGCCATAGATCACCCAATTGTGTTTGCAAGTAGGAGGTTGTCTATAGCTGAAAAGTATTACACCACTACAGAATGAGAATGATTAACAATGGTATGTGCACTACAAAAGTTCAGACATTGTTTATTGGGATCGCACTTTAAGATGTACACAGACCATTATGCATTGAAATACTTGGTTAACAAGCTAGTGTTGGGGGGGGGAGAATATACAAATGGCTAATATTGTTTTAGGAATACAATTTTGAGGTTGTGGTGAAACCCAAGAAGTTGAATGCAGGGCCAGATCATCTATCATGCATATTATCAGGAGAAGATGTAGGCAATTTAGTTGAAAGCTTACCAGATGCACAATTATTTTTAGTCAAAATGGTGGATGATTACTTCTCAGACATCGTACATTTTCTAAGTACATGAATGGCTCCATCAGAGATGACGATGGCGCAAAAGAAACAACTAATAGTCAAAACAATGGATTATCGGTTGATTACAGAGAATTTATACAAGTTGGGAGGAGACAAAATATTGAGATGGTGTGTGTAGGAACATGAAATACCGATGATACTCACAAAAACACATGATGGGATAGCAAGTGGACATTGTGCAGGGAGAGCAATTGCACACAATATTTTGTGCCCAGGGTTATGGTGGCCTACACTTCACAAAGATGTTAAGGAATACTGTAAGTCATGCAATGTTTGTCAAAGAGTGGGAAAGCCATCTAGGAGGGATGAAATGTCTTTAAAACCATAGGTTACCTTGTAGTTATTTGATAAACGGGCCATATATTTTTTGGGGCCAATCAACCCCCAAGCAAGAAGATCAGGGGAAAAGTACATAACCATTGCGACAGAGTACTTGACAAGATGGCCAGAAGCAACACCGGTTCTAGATTGCACCGCATAGACTGCTGCGAGGTTTTTATTTGAGAATGTAGTCACATGGTTTGGTTGTTGACACACATTACTCATTGATAAGGGAACCCACTTTGTGAATAAGACAATTGCAATATTGACCGTGGAGTTTCAAATTCATCATTAGAAGAGTACCCCGTATCATCCTTAGGCCAATGGGACAGTGGAAGCTTTTGATAAAATCTTGGAGAATACTTTGACAAAAATTTGCAACGTAGGGAGAGATGATTGGGACTTAAGAGTAACTGCAGTGTTATGGTATTACAGGACTACAAGTAAAAATTTGACAAGGCAGACACCTTTCAGGTTGGCCTATGGGCAAGAAGCAATGATGCCAATGGAGTTTAGTCTACCTAGCCTGCGCATTGCAACAACCATTGATCTATCAGACTCTGGCGCAATAGAGGAAAGATTGACACAGTTAGTGCATCTTGAGGAAGATCAGTTTGTTGCAGGTTTCCATCAACAAGTTCAAAAGGCAAGAGAAATTAAGGCTTGGCATAAACACATAAAACATACAAAGTTTCAAGTGGGAGACTTAGTATTACTTTATAATGGTAAATTTATGTAGCATACATAAAAGTTTAGAATGCATTGGTTAGGACCATATGTGATTCAACATGTAACATGGACATGTGTTGCACAATTGGAAACCCTGAATGGAGAAGTCCTTGGAGGAACGGTGAATGGAAGTCGACAAAAACTCTATAGAGACCACCAACAATTTGCGCAGTAATCTGAGTTGTTTTAAACCACGTGTATCATAGTAACTGTACTATAGTAGGACGAAAAAATATAGAAAAACAAATAAAAAGTAGAAAAATGAAGAAAGTCAAATAGAAAGTAGATATAGAAAAAAGAAAATGATTATAGAGTACAAGGCATAGAATATTGCGTAGAAAAAGAGATTATTGCGCATTACGATAGAACTACGCCAAGTAAAAATATATAATGTCGAATAAAAAGGCTGTGAAGCAGCGGATGTCTTGTGTAGCTTAGTGTTGATAAGACCGTTAAAAGCATTAAAGAATGAAAGCGATGACTACATAGGGGTAATGGTAGATCATAAAGACATTGTATAAATCTTAAATGGAAAAATCCATTGGAAATCACGACATGTTGGCAATACAAGGAAAAAATCATACAACGGATCTGGTAATAAAGCCTCATTTACTTAACCATTCATCAACCGTGTTGGCGGATTGGAAAAGGGAGTTAAGGTGTGAAGAGACATGCACAATTTGCAAGAAGGCACAAAAATAGTCGAATATCGTTAAGCATAACTCATTGTGACTAAGAGTTACATGTAACAGAGAGAAAACCAGAGCGGAGTAGAGAAAATCTGAGTGCATCAGAGCCGAGCTACAACTACAACAAAATAGCCACATAACAAGTAAAGGAATTTGTCGCACAAGACAATGGCCCCACCAAAAGTTGGAGCGCCATCAACAATGACATGAAAGCAGTCAAAATGACCAACAGATACACTGGAGGTTGAGGAGATACTCGAAGCTTCGGCTCTGGCTTCGACTTCACAAGCCGGTTTCCACATAAATTACATCCCACCTAGGATGGACAAGGCGCCACCAATAAACGTACCAACAAATGGGAAATTCTTGATGGTAACATCACCAGTCCCACCAAAAGGAAATAGTTGTGTCTTTGGTATTTTAAGTCATCTTATTTCATCATCAAGGTAAAGTGATTACCATTGATTAGCTTGCTTATTGTACATTTGCTTCTGGATCCAACATTGAAATGAACATTCCATTCATCAATATTTCAAGGATGCTTTAGACAATATTGGGGTTGGGATGTTTAAAGATTCATCTTTGATGGGAACATTTACCCTCCCTCCCTCCACCAGTCCATTTTGTAAACTTGTCTCATATTTGTATGATCTTGTTTGGAACTATTAATTCACAAGGTTTTTCCTCAATGTCTATTTCAGTTGTAGATATTGTGCTTTAGAACTCAGTCTCTTCCCACATATTTGTTGTCAATCAAGACCCTTGGGTAGTGTCTGATCTTTTAGATATTGATTCATTAGGATCAAGTATGACATTAATTGTGGTTGAGATTGCCAATCAAGCTATCCAAATGGAATCTACATATGTTGATTAGAATCTTCATCATTATATGGAGTATGATCAATTCACTTCATCCATCTAGGTTGTCAACCATCCTAGTTCATGTGATTTCTTGGATGTTTAAATGCCTTCTGATGAGGTTCCTTGAAGCCATGACTGAGTCTAAAATACCTTGGGGACATATGCATCATAAATCATTTTGTATTTATGAACTAGAGAAGTTAGAGGTGCACACACAAGGCCTTGTTTCACTTGGATATATAGAGAGGTACCACTTCCCCATACTAACACATGCTATGTACGTGGAGAGAAATTTGACTAATATATCGAAGATAACACCCATCAACATCTTAGTGAAACAAGATGTCATAAAATAGAAATAGAACTATATATTGTTGTTTTTAAAGAGATTCGAGACATCTTCACTTGCTCCTATGAGGAAATGCCAAGCATTGATCCTCGTATTGTCAAACATGAAATCAAAACCTATGATAATGCTAAGCCTTTTTAGTAGAAGTTACGAACAATTAATTTGAAGAAGGAAACTACTATTAAGTCAGAGGTAGAAAAATTGCTTCATGTTGGTTTCATTTACCCAGTTCCTTTGACAGAGTGGGATTCTAATCCTATTATGGTTTATATGAAACAAAGTACCATATGAGTTTGTATTGATTTAGGAATCTTTCCCAATGGATAATTTTCCTGCCCTATTTATTTATATAATTATCGATGAATGTGCCACCAATGAAATATTTTCCTTCATGGATGGTTTTTCCTAATATTATCAAATTTATATGACATGGGAAGACTAACATAACTTTTCATTTATTTGTCCTTGGGGTACTTTTTCCTATTGAAAGAGGTTGTTTGGTCTTAAAATTGGTGAAGCCACATTCTAGTGGGTCCTGTCATATGATTTTCACGACATCAAACACATTGTTGAATCATATTTGGATGATTTAGCAGCTCGGTCTTAGAGTCAAGTTGGTCATCCATCTCACCTTTATGCCATATTCACAGAATGTTGGTACTATAGCATATGTTTGAATCAACATAAGTGAATTTTTTGTGTGATACCTGGGATATTGCTTGGCTTCATTGTGTCCATGTTCGGGATCATGGTTGATCCTTTTAAACTTAAGGTGATAGTTCATTTGCCTCCCCCGTGTACTATTAGACAACTTCAAAGTTGGAAAAGGAAGGCAAACTTTATGTGACAATTCATAGCAAAATATGTGGAGATTGAAAAAGGGTTCATGCACCTTTCGAAGAAGTGTGTACCTTTTACATGGGATGACCAAGCACAACGCTCATTTGAAGCTTTTGAGGAAGCCTTAATGTCAACACCATTATTGAGTCCTTTGGATTATAGTAAGTACTTTTTACTTTATTTTTCTACATCCAAATCCACCATTGGTATGGTGATTGTCCAAGAGGACAATTCACATAATGATAATGTGATTTATTACCTCAGTAAGGGTCTTATCGACCCCAAATTGCATTATTCACAAGATGAGAAGCTAACTTCGGCAATGGTTCATGTTGTATAGTTTCCAAGACAATATATTGTTCATAAAAAAAAATTGTTTTAGTAGACTCCAATCCAACTGTTGGCCCTCGACCAAGTTTTGAGAGATCCTTGGTCAAGTTTGACCATTTTGGACTTCGACAGCCTGTCGAAGGCGAAGCGCAAGATCAAGCAGAGATCGTGGGATCTCGTCCCCTTTTTGGGTCCTTTTTGGGATTGGGGAATATGTAACGGGTATGGGAATGTCGACCCATGGGTTTACCCATGATTAGGCCTATTTTGTAATATATAAATAGATGTCTAGGCGATGTAAGAAAAGGGGGAAGAAGCATCTATGTGGTGTGTGCTAAGTGCTTAGATACATTAGATCTAGGTGAATGTTGCGATGCTCTATTTTATCTATGGATTAGATATTGGTTAAATATTGATGGAGGTTTATTGTTGAGTGCTCTGTTAAATACTAGAATCACAGATCTGTGTCCCAGCTAAGGTTGCAGATATCTGAGTCCTGCAACCACCCCTTCCTCTACCTCAGGTGAGACTTCATCTGCTTCGTAGGTGTTTTCGAAAGGGTCGGTAGTTAGGGTTTTGTTGGTGGGTTGTTGTAGCATTGAACCCTAGGTCTACCCCCATGCCAACAAATGGTTCAGTTGCCAGGACCAAAACTGTGGTTGTTGGGAACTGAGAAAGAAGAAGCTTTGTGCAAATATTCGACCTGAAACTGAGAAAGCTCTGTGTGTAGATCTATTTCCCTAGTGCGCAACATTCTGCTTGACTTGTGAATCTTTGTTCCAAGAAAAGAGGTTAGAACTGAAGGAAAGAGGTAAGATATGCAATCTTTGTGCTCTGATAAAGGTAAGAATAATGAAAAGTTCTAGATCTAAAAGCTTTGTGCTCTGTAGAAGTAAGACAAGTGGAAAATTTTGTTTCTAAAGCATGGATCTAGGTATGTTTGATAGATTATGTCCTAGCTCAAAAACTAGGGTATTGGTAGATGAAAGAAGGTTTGACATGAGTAGATCTAATAAGAATAGTGAAAGATATGTTATACCTATGAATAGAAAGAATATTTGGACTAACAAATGGATGCAGGCTCCTAGAAAGATTTTTTTGCAGGTTAGCTCCTACGATCCTAGCGCGCAGTAGAAAAAGGGTTGGGGATCAGTTAAAAGAAAGAGAGGATAAACCCTCTATTATAGTTGCAAAAAACTAGGACATCTTGCTAAGGAATTCCCTAGGAGAAGACATAGTTGTCTTTGTTGTAAAGATATGGACCATGAAGTATTGGATTGCCCTAGAATGATTGCTAAAGTTGAAAGAATGAATCTAAACCAAGAAAACCCTAAGGCAGATCCAAAAACTAAGATTATGGCAGAATCCCAGAAAGAATTAGAGAAAGTGTTGTTACAGATGAGAGAAACCCTGAATGACCATCGACATGTCAGATTATCAGAGATCTTCCAAGAAAAAGAATGCATTGAAGCAAGATTATGAGACTTCGACGTTGAATATGTTCTAGATGAGGAAACATAGGTGAATGTTATGATAGAAAGAACCTGAGAAATTTTAGGAAAGTCTACTATGGTTCCTTCACTGGGAGGAATAAGATTATTCAAAGGAAAACTGATAACCCTATGCGAGAATCTCACTCAGATACATATGAATGTCATTGGAACTTCAACAGAATAAGATTTTGAGATCATTAAATTTATTAAGGACAACGCTCCATTTACCATGTTACTAGGAAGACCTTGGATTGAAAGAGATCAAGCCAGAAGGAAGGAAGGAAGAAGAAGTCTTAGAGCAGAAGAAGCAAGAGTTAAAAGATTTTATAACTAAAAGGATCGCACACTTGATTGAAGAACAGGAGAACATATCACAACTATTTAACAACAACAATGTAGATATCAAAGTTGCAAGAACACTAGAGGATCCACAGAAGACTGAAATACCTATCCCAAATAAAAAAGAAGTATTACCCTTGAATCCTAGGAAAGAATCTCAACAACGCGAAGTCACTATGTCAAAAGAAGATATGAATCAGAATGAGAAAAGGAATACCGACACAAAGCTCACTGGAAAGAAGGCTAGAAAACTAAGTAAGAAGAGAGCTAAGACCGAAAAGTTGCAGAAAGATCCAAAAAGTTGCAAAATTGGAGCTCCGTCGGGATATCAGCACAATGACACATGGCGCTTCGCCATGGCGAAACAATATATCCATTGGGGACATTATAACCGTTAGACCAACGCTCCAAACGGGTAGAAAATCATTTATGACTAGACATCTCACCATCAGACCGTTGGGACCACGCCATAACGGACATAACAGAGTTCAGGAAAGCTTCATAACCATTGCAAGCGACCCATTGCTGAGTTACCTATTTATATTGTCGCACCATGCACCAAGAGCACTTTTGCTAACCAAGAATTTGAGCCTGCAGACTAAGTTGATCTTTCATAGTGATCATCACATTATTGCCATCTATTCCATTGCAATGTCTAAGTTTATCTAAACCCGGTCTAGTTAGTCCCGAGCGCGTATGTCCAAGCAGCTCAATGCAGTTGAAGAATCTGTGACAAAAACACTCCTCGACCTGATGCTTGAAAGAGTCATGTCGGAGAGAGGATTATCTATAGGTGTACAGGCTTCATTCACAAGAACAGTGCAGGCATCTCCGTCGACTGCTCACAGAGCCAGACCATCCCGACCATCAGATGAAAAGTGAACCAAGCACAGGGATGATCTCGCAAATGCCAAATTGACCCCAACTATATTACCCACCTACATACCAACTCTGAGCGGCGCAGTAAATCGAGATAGTGTGCCTAGAGATTTCGAGTACACCTTGGTCACTGCAAACCTCCCGAAGGGGATCCGTGTAGTTCGAGCAGACCAAGACAAGATTGCAGCGTTGAAGTTCAACGACTTCAAACTCGGTGACCGAAAAGTCTATAACATGCTCGCCCCACATAAGTACCTAACCAGAACGAAGGTGGAGAATTCAAATATAATCTCCCAGACGTGGACCCATAACCTTGTGCAATCCACCCTGTTGAACATCATGAAGATCCCACACTTCGGAAGACACCAGGAGGTGAATGCCTGTGTCAAGCTACTGCTTTCTTGTTACCATAACAACTATTTGTGGCTAGACCATCGTATCACAGTTGATCCGACGTTGATCAATCGGATCATAGGGTTGAGTATGCAGGGACCTGATCCACATGATTTTTATCCAGGGAAATCCATGGATCACGCTCTAACATAGAGGATCAAGAACACCTACGACGATGTCGAGAAGGGGACGTGAGGTTACAAGGTAGCTTCTATCCAGAGTGGTGCAATCTGCCTCACCTGTTAGTTGATTACAGGGAAATTAGTAAGAAAGAACCGACCTACCCAAGTCATCGGATTTATAGTCGACCTCGTAGGGAAGTGCGCAGAAGGCCTACAGATGAACTGGATGAAGTACCTGGTGAATCAGTTGGAACTAGACTGCAAAGAAGTACAAGATCAAGGTTACAAATTCCATTTTAGTTGGCTTTTGATCCTTATCACATTCATCACCTGGGAGATGCCGAAAGGTGCGACCTTCCCCGACATCGAGCCATTTGAGTCGTTGGCCGTGAAGTTCAGTACACTTTGGTATTCCAACAATATGAACAAACAGTGGTAGTCAAATGTTGTTTTTCATACCTACTATAATCAACTGAAGAGATCCATCTAGTCCAAGCCTCACATGACTCCGAACACTCTACACTGATTCCGACCTTTGATGAAGTTCAATGTAGATCGACATTTCATTTATATTACAGCGCGCACCGATGAACATAAGCAACAACTTTAGTCCTACTACAAGCTGATGGAGGAGGACCTGGAGGAGATTACTAAGGAATGGTCTATTGACCTCCTTATCCCCACCAACCCCACAGAGATATCCGACATCGACAGCCCAAAAACTGCGTAGGATACACTCAGATCTAGCGGGACAAAGAAGACCGAAGAGGTCCAAGGATTAGATAGTGCATTCATGAAGACTGATTCCATATCACCAGAGCAAGGAGGTGATGGCGAAGAGTTAGATGACAAAAAAGTCGAACAGAAGCAAGGAGATGAGGTTGATCCCCTGAAGAAGAGGAAGGGTTCGCCTCCGAAACCTTCTTCCCAAAAGAAATCGAAAGCCTCCATGACCAAGATGCAGACTGTCCTCACCTTTGACGACTTCGACTTCCTCATAGCATCCCTAAACGATGCTTCGCCGGAAATAGAAAAAAAACAAGAGGCCAAGCATGAAGCAATGTATGATAGGATTGAAATCAAACTCTAAGGGGTACAACATGCACTACAGTCCAGTCGCGCAGTCCCCATTGTGTCTCTACCATTGGGAACACCAGAGCTGGGAGACGATCCAACCAAGCTCCATCGATAAGAGGATACAGTCAAAGCTCGCCTTCGACAAGCACAATAGGAAATAGAACAAGCCACCCAGGCTTTGACGCAAGTACAAGGAGTACTTGTAGAACAACGTCGATTTGCATAACAGGAAAATATTGCCCTCCAAGCAAAGTTCGACGAAGAAAAAACACATATACAACAAGGAAAAGAACAGTTGCTCCCCGATCAACTCGAAGTAAAGGAAGCAGTCAACAGAGCACTTCGCTCTGTGATAGTCGTAGAAATAAAGGTAGAAGATCGAGTTACACAACAAGTAGAGCAGCTTGAAGACATGATCCAATAGCTACAACAACGCATCACTGACCTAGAACTACACACAGTACCTGAGACCCCACAGGATGTGAAGGACCAAAGAGAAGCAACTGCCAGGAGCGTAGTTGAGAGACTAAAGGCCCTTGCTATGGAATATAAGAAGCTGAGTGATCGTAGTGCCTTGACATACGAGCGACTCGCTGAGAGTCTAGAATTAAGAGTACTGGAGTCGCAGCTCCAAGAGGCGAAGTATCAAGCTAAAACAATACAGGCACAGTTGAATCTCATGTTAGTTGTGGAAAGAATGAAGAGATATCAAGAGCAACGCACCGCCCAACAGTAGATCCACACTATTCATAGCAAAGTTATGGAAGTAACTCAGAGACTCCAACCCATACAAGATAAGGCCTACCAATTGTTCACAAAAGTTGAAGGTTGAGGAGCAGAACTAGAGCAGATTGTTAATGCAGCTGAAAAATGCCTGGAAGGACTTGTGAACGATGCAATCATCCAAGATTTTGTTGAACAAGAGGTCTTAGCACAACAACAAGTCGAAGAAGCTCAAGCCAAGATCGAGGCCATCGAAGCAGAACTTCCTACATCAGAGTGGATCGGGACGAGTCACAGGTGAGTGTTGGGGGTTTGTTGTCCCTCGACCAAGTTTTGAGAGATCCTTGGTCAAGTTTGACCATTTTGGACTTCGACAACCTATCGAAGGCCGAGCACAAGACGGAGCAGAGATCGCAGGATCTCGGCCTCTTTTTGGGTTGTTTTTGGGATTGGGGAATATGTAACGGGTATGGGAATGTTGACCCATGGGTTTACCCATGCTTAGGCCTATTTTGGAATATATAAATAGATGTATATGCGATGTAAGAAAAGGGGGAAGAGGCATCTATTTGGTGTGTTCTAAGTGCTTAGATACATTAGATTTGGGTGAATGTTGCGATGTTCTGTTTTATCTGCGGAGTAGATATTGGTTAAATATTGATGAAGGTTTAATGTTGAGTGCTCTATTAAATACTAGAATCATAGATCTATGTCATAGCTAAGGTTGCAGACATCTGAGTCTTGTAACCACCCCTTCCTCTACCTCGGGTGAGACTTCATCTTCTTCGCAGGTGTTGCCGAAAGGGACGGTAGTTAGGGTTTTGTTGGTGTGTTGTTGTAGCATTGAACCTGTTAGTCCCTAAAGTTGCACTTGACTGCTAAGGGAAAGCTAGGGCATCATTGATTTATTGCAAAAGCGTTTTGAGGGTTTTATGATTGGGTTTTTTTAGTAAGGTGGTTTGAACCTGGTTTCAAGGTAGCAACACAATATGAAAAAAAAAATTAAAACATAGTATATCCCATTGACTGAATAATAGGTAAACACAAAGATGGATTAAACCAATTAAGAAAAAGGAAGGTGAAGCCTTCAATTTGTCAACTTCACCAGAATTCTTGCCTCAAAATATCATAAAGAAACAAGATCTTCAACTTGATATCAAACTTGAAAAATAATCTTTAGAGTAAAATTTTCACTGTATAAATTAACAGTCAAGAATCAAAAGCATTGCAATCTGAATACGAATTCAAGCATGAATAAAGAAATAACAGAGTAGAAAAAGAGGGTCTAACCGTCCATATACCTTTGCTATTAAGTGTCAAATTGAACATAATGCCTTTACAATGTGCTTCACAAAAAGGTCCCTTGGGTCTCCAATTTTTCCCGTTGTTCCTCTCATTCTACAGAGTTTATATATAAACAATAGATAATAATCAAGATACATAAGAAATGGATCTGAAAACCTCCTCATCTATGTTTAGTTTCTTGTTTCAAATAATCAAGGAGAAGATCCAATCTAATCTCCAATTCAAATTGAGGAGGTGGCTTGTCAACTGCTGTCCATGAGATTTTTCAGGAAAACAAATCTGGTAAATTCCTGAAAAATAGGGTCCAACAATCAATTTGAATCTCTTAAATGGTGATAGTTGTGCAAAAACTGAGAGAGGTTTTTGTGAAGGGGCATGTTCCCAACAAAAATGTCTTTTGGTTTTATCAAATTCATCTCCAGTTGTTCTGCAACCTTTCTTGAAGAAGAAGACTAAAACATAAAAAAATAACAGAGTATTTCCTGTAGCTTATCAGAAAATTAGCCCTCAAAGAACAATTTGAATCTCTTAAATGGTGATAGCTATGTAAAAACTGAGAGAGGTTTTTGTGAAGGGGAATGTTCCCAACAAAAACCTCTTTTGGTTTCATCAAATTCATCTCCAACTATTCTGCAACCTCTCTTGAAGAAGAAGACTAAAACAGGAAAAAATAACAGAGTATTTCCTGTAGCTTATCAGAAAATTAGCCCTCAAAGATCAATTCGAATATCTTAAATGGTGATAGCTGTGTAAAAACTGAGAAAGGTTTTTGTGAAGGGGAATGTTCCCAACAAAAATATCTTTTGGTTTCATCAAATTCCTCTCCATATGTTCTGTAACCTCTTCTGAAGATAAAGACTATAACAGGTAAAAAACAGAGTATTTCCTGTAGTTTTTTTGGTTCTTCTTTTAATGATTCTTTATGTATTGGGGACATTCTTGTATTTCGTTTGATATCTACTTTTGCATATTCAGAATGGTATTCTATCACTATGACATCTTATCTTTTGATTGAAGAATCGAACATGGCTTTGGGCCTTAGCCTATACTTGTTGGTGACTCTTGTAGATTTCCTCCTAGGGTCTTGAGGCACATGCACACAATTCTCCTTTTTCCTTTTAACAACAACATTCTTCTTTAATCTTGAACTGGAATGTGCTCTGCTTCCTCCAAAAAATCTGTCACTCGAGCTGTTGCCTGGATATGTTGATTTAGATTGATCAAATCCTTCGATCAAATTTTCAATGTTTAACTGTTGGATTTGTATGTTGAATTGCTAGAGTCTATTGTTGGCTAGAAGGTTACTGCTGTCAGGTGTCCTTTAGCTATTCTTTGAGCTTGAAGTTACTGATTATATGCCTGAAAATCTGACATTACCCCTCAAGAGATGCCTCAATAAAGTCTAAAAAGCAACCTTGGCAGACATGCAATTTTTTGGCTTGAAATAGGAGATTTGCTTGATTTCTTTCACCTTGCTGGCACCCTGAAAAACTGAAACAGATCTCCAAAGATTAACAATTTAAAATTGTAAGCAACCAAATCATCCAGAAATCATAAAATTTCAATCAACATCGATACAGTGAAGATGACCCAATCGGTGAAGAATATGAACGCCCAGACAGAGATGTAAAGTCAACTCTACACAGTGTAGCTCCACCATAGTTAGCTTCTCTTGGCACATAATCCCTATTGATCTCATCAAGGTAAATTTTCTCTCTTATTCTATGATAGTGTAAATATTCAAACCCTAGATCCACACCACGCTAATCAAAATTCGATACCAGCCCCTTTCTTACAGGAAATGGATATGAAGGTGGTAGAGCCTGCCTCTGATACACAGAGACATAAGGATTCGATGCTTGCAAAGCATAGGCATCAACATACGATGCACGCTGAGGAAATACTGTGACAGGTCGATATAATGGAACTTGAGGAACCTGATTAACAAATGGTACACGTCTGGTCTCTCTTGGTTGGATGAAATCTATCCCAATAAACATATTCATGTGGATCCTTGCAAGTTGACCATCCTACATCCAACCCACAACCCACACGGCCATTGTACTGGCCATCTCCACAACATGCCGAAACCGTCTCAGTAAAACCTAAGGCCTTTCCATTGTTTATTATGTTGAGGATGAAATTGTAGTTATTCACATAGATGAAAACTCCTCCCTTCAGATTTTTGTTAAGATGAGTAACAATTTTCTGCAGTCCAGAACTGAATTGCTGAAACAACCCATGGCAATCTGATCGCATTCGCCTTTTCACATGCACATCCCTAAAAATCTCATCCCGGGACTGCACCCCAGCGGTGAAATGCTAAACACAACGAATTTCTTACCGCCGGTCTCGTACAGCTTCAGGAAATAGTTTTCATAAGCTTTCCACAATGACTCCACAATCAATCAAGGGCCAACTGTCACCTGCAGAGAATCATTCACCATGTAATTTCTTGCGATATTGTTGGCTCAAACGTTAATTGCGAGAACAACTTTAGACAAAAAAATGTTTTGCTGGATAACCATAGTCATTTCCTAGATACTAAGAGAATGCAACACATGTTTATATATTGCTTGCTAGTAGTCTTGACGCGCAGAGCATAAGGGTGCCTTCAAGGATTGGGCTCAATGATTTTTCTAATATTGATATGTGTTTTAGGGTTTAAAGATTGCATGAGCCAACTCCAAGGCTTCTGTAACTAGCACCCTCTGGTTCCGAATTTTCCACCTGCAATTTGTTAGTGTATAACGCTCCTCTGAGCAAATACCTGCGCCTAAATTCAGCAAATCAGAAAGGTATAATATAATGATCATTGAGAATTGGGCGATTTTAAAATGAGACCTTCGTGGGTAAAAGCAATCAGATTATGAAATGGTTTGAATCAGTAAATGATTCCAAACTATTATGGACACATGCAAACTCTTAGACCACGATTCGTGTCATCATAACGAAATCTGGATGATAGGCACGTATCAAGGCATGATTATTTTGGCGCTACAGGAATAGCCTTATTCCCATAGCGCTATTAATGACTTAGCAAAATTTGAATTTATGAAGTTCAAATAGGCATATAAGGTGACACCTCATTTAAAACCATGTCTTTCAATTTCAAACTTGAATAAACTATTCAAAAAACTGAAATGCAAACCATAAGACACTAAAAATGAAGATCAAAATCGACTGGAAACAGAAATTGAAGTGTAGGTAAGAAGGGTTTAGAATAAGGGTTTCTCACTAAACCAAGACAAAATTAGAGACTAACAGAACCCAAGGTCTACCCTTGTGCCAACACCAATGAAACACATTTTGACTGGTTGGATCATTGGGGACAAGTATTCAAAATTGATAGTCATCTTACAAGGGTTTGAGTTCGAGCTTCCTACTTCGAAATCCAAGATGTATCTCGCTTTCACAGAGTTAATGTATGAGCTTCCCAGAGACATTGAATAATTTGTGGTCAACAAATCCTTGCTAGGTGAATGTTTATTCATCAATTACTCTTCTAATCCTTGGTACAAAGATGTCCTGATTTATATTAAGACCCAACGATTTAACCTTCAGTTATCTCGAGATGAAATTTCGGTGTATTCGCCATTAGGATAAAAGTTATCTCATCATTTCCAATACTTTGTATTGTCGTAATGAAGACTCAATATTGCATCAATTCTTAATCCATGACGAAGTTGAAAGGGTCTTGAATGATTTCCTTGCTGGAGCATTTGGTGGTCATCTTTGTGGAATAGCCACAGCCCCAAAAAAATTGTACATGGGATACTTTTTCTATCCATCTTTAAAGATTGTGTTGATGCAATCTAGAAGTGCCATCCTTATCAAGTGCTTACTCAGAATATGTTCACTCATCCGGTAGATACAAGAGAGATTGAAGGCTTAAACTTTAGAAATAAACCCTTTTCTTCATTAAGATACCATAACATTTACCCTAAACAACACAAGAACCCTTAAAGTAGGGTAATCATCATCAAATACTCCTTTTGAAAGGAATCACTCCACAAGCCATGCTTCTTACAAGAAAATACATCTGATATATATTCAATACAATGACAGTCGTGTATTTATACTTTCTCATGAGTATTCTTAGGGCTCTATGCCAACTACCCCTTATTAAATTATATTATTTCCTTTTAATGACATAGTGGACCTATTTACTACCCATCAATTACCGAGTGGATGTATTGCATGATTATGGCCACATTAGATTCATTATCCCCTTGGGTACCTCCCTAGGTACATTGCATTCCATCCCCCTTTGAATGTGTTGGCCACGAAACATGGGAACACGCCATATAATATGGCCTACAAGGAAATGCATTCAACTGGTACTATGAATGAGCATCCATCCAACCTAGTGAACTGTGGACATGGGGTCCAACTTTGTTCTTTCCTCCTCGATATTGATTTTGGTTTCTCCTAAGGAGCCATGTCTTTGTTTTTTCTATTATAATATCTCCATGCATTGCTTTTCATCCTACATGTGCCTCCAGACTAGTTGCCTTTCTGGTTCCATGTTGATCAAGAGTAAGCTTGTTGACACTCAATCCTTTGCCTTGAATATTGTTGTTTCTCAAGGTGGTGTGGGTGGCCATATACAACAAACTTAATTATTGGTTCTTCTTTCTTTGACTCTTTAACATGTGGTTTCTTTGAGTCATTTATCTCTTTTGCTTCTTCTTCCTTTGTATGCCCATCCTAGGGCTTTGCTTCATGTGCTTATGTAGGCTCTTATTTTGATTCAACCATAGACTCTTGATATGATGTGTCATTAGATATTACAATTAAATTCCCTGTAAGGACTTCTTCAGGTTCCCCCTTGGTCCCTTCTTATCTAGTAAGAGAAATATCCCACAATGCAATTTTATTTTTCCTCTACCACAACCTCAAAAACTTATTTTTCACATTAATATTAATTGTACCTACTGAATCCATCCAAGGATATCCCAAAACAATATCCACGTCATCTATATCTATGGCATGAAAAGTTGAATGAAACACATATTTATCCATGGTAATCTTCAAATCTTTAAAATTTGAACATTTTCATCCTCATCATGTGTGCTTTGAATATGTTTTGTGGGTACTTGTAATATTTTAGCCAAGTTAACATTAATGAAATTATGTTTGCAACTGGGGTTTATATACACAATGACCTTCTCTTGTTGAATACATCCATGAATATGTAATAGGAAGTTGTTCCATGGAAATAAACCCTTAATTATCTCTTTATCCCTTCTCTTGGCATAAGACCACTTGTCTAAAAATATATTTTTAAAGTCTTCCTAGTGAAGGCTTAATATTGCCTCAATATCAAGTGACTCTTTCCCTATGGCAACATCATCCACTGAGTCATGGATTATTTTCCACCTCCAATTGGAGGGATAATTATAGGTCCAATACTATATGTATTCTTTAATACTAGGAAAATAATATTTTCCTACAAAATACATCTTGCTTGTGAAAACCCAAAAATAGAACTAGGCTTTCAAAGAGAATCGCTTACTTTGCAATGGAGCTCCTTTATGTAGTTAGGGTTTGAGGTGGCTAATGTAAAATGATCATAGCTTTTGTGATACTTCTTAGAATGGATATTATGACCACAATTATGAAATGCCACGACCACTTTGAATCTACTAGCAATGGTTTGATTGAAATTTGTGCACTCTATCAAAATATATCTAATTTGCAAAATGTGCAGCCATCACCGAAAATCCTAAAAAAAGGATGATTTTAAATCAGCGATAACTTCACTTCCTGGACTCCATTTTGGACCATTTGTTTTTTGAACTTGGGTATTTTTTTCAGAGAAATTTAGATATACCATTTGTTTCTTCAAATTATACATTTAAAAAATGGACCTGAATTCTTCCATCCTCTTTTTCCGTAAAAAATATGCAAAAGAAAAAAAAAAATCCCTCACTTTATGCCCAAGAAAGAGCTATAATACAACTTGTAGTGATATGAAATAATACTTGTAGTAAACCTTGATATATATAAGAGAGAATGAAGCCTTAAAATTCATAAATAAACCCTTGTTTTCAGAAAAATACAAAAACATCCAGCATTGACAACACAAGAATACAGAGAGAAAAACACTTAAAGTAGGGTAACACCATCAAATACTCATTATGGAAGGAATCACTCCACAAGCCATGCTTCCTACAATACAATACATATAACATATATCCAATACAATGATACTCATGTGTATTTATAATTTCTCATGAGTATTCCTAGGGGTCTATGCCAACTAACCCTTATTATGATATTATGTATTTTTAATTACATATTTGACCTGTTTATTACCCATCAACTTCCAAGTGGTTGTATTCCATGATTATGGCCACATTACATTCATTATGCCCTTGGGTAACTTCTTAGGTAACCCATATTATCCTCCCTAGGCACATTACATAAGACAACCACTGATTTTACACCTTTTCAATTTGTTCATGGAGCGGAGGTAGTTCTTTCAATTGAATGCGAGATTCCTTTGTTGCAGTTAGTTGTAGATTTCATACCTGATACCTCTACAGAGGAACATCTCATGTATTTGGCCTATCTTGATGAGAAACATTGAGAAGTTTCATTGGCTAATGAGACTCACAAGAAGCACGTTAAATTCCAATATGATAAACATGTTCATCCTCACATCTTTACTGAAGGATATTCGGTTTTGATTTATGACCAAGATCATGAAAATTAAGGGGCTGAGAGGTTTGTACCTCTTTGGCATGGTCCTTACATTGTGAGTCATGTATTGTAAAAAGGGGCATGTGAGTTAGTTGACTATGAAGGAAATCATTTTCTTGAGCCTCACAATGGGCTCTCTCTAAAAATATACTGTGTGAGAAACAATGTTGCATGGGGATTTTGTAACATGTATTTTAAAAGTTTTGTACTTTAAAGATTTTTATTTTTTTCATTTCGTTGTTTTAGTTTACATGCTTATTATACTTGGTGCTTGATTTGCAGATGTCAACATCCATCCTCATTTATGTAGGTTTCCTAAACAATGCCAACAATAGTACTTGAAACATCAATTCCACTACATGGGTGATTTTTTCTCCCACAGACCAACTAGTGAGTTCAGGGGGCACATGCCTTGGTCCCGTGGAAAAAAATGTCGCAGAGTATAGTGCAATCATTAAACTTCTTTATGAAGTTATTTATCTTGACACATACAACTTAGTTGTACATTTGGATTCACAATTACTAGTGTCATAGATGAATAATGTCCATAATGTTTAGAAATCCTATGCTTCTTAGGAAGTTTTTGAGGGTGCGATGTATTGAGCGACAATTGGAGTTTATTACTTACAACAATGTTTCCAAAAGTTTAAACATGTTGGTTGATTCATTTGGTAACAATGTGTTGTATTGGCATTTGTTGCAATAAAAAGAACATCTACAAGCATGCAGGTAAAATAATCATGGCATATAAATAACAATCATTTAACTCGTAAGAAAAATTGAACCACATGTATAAATAGATCAAAAAAGGCGTTACATAATGTCCAAAAATATGCATTGTACATAATCAGGCTCCATGGCCCATATTGATATAATTCAAAATACATCTAGTTTATATGATCCATAGATTTTACATAGGAGGGACCCTAGACTAATCATCTCTAGGTGTGTATGTATCATGGTAGCATATGATGGCATTGGCTACTTACCTCAACAATCAAACAAGTTGATGTGGTACTCCAACCATGCGACATTGTAACCTCTAGGTCACATCATTTACCCTCATCATGGGAAAACACATAGTGAGCCCTTCTAGGTTCCTTTGCACCTCATGAAGGTTCTACGTAGTGTGCTCATCCCCCTCCTCTTCATTTGGATACTAATTCTCTCTAGCACAGCGGTGGCTCTGGGCCATCCCAACTAAATGGATTGGATCAACATCTGTGTCATACATATTGATTTCCAGTATCATTTCATAATAAAAAAATGTATAATATTTTCAAATCCAAACAAATGTTAAAAAAAGAAAAAAGAAAAAACTTGTTCTTTCTTACCTATGTCTCCCCATTGTCCTTTGGAAGGACGTATCAGCTTTGGATGATGTTGGACACGTTGGCTCCAAGGTGAGCCATGTAGTTTGTCCACGTCCGCATCTTGGGATTGGATGGCCCAACAAGCCAAGTAGATACATGTAGGATCATGCATGGTACTCTCTCCAAGAAGAAATAACAAAGGATCAATCCATAGCCGAATTGTTTACGTTTCTGTATCTTGCACTTGGTCAACTAATCCCTCATGTTGACCACTAGTCATAGATGGTTTGATGTAGACACTCTAGAGCATAGTGAATGTGGCTTGCAAAGCCAAGTGAGGTGCCATGGACCTTGCTACCCAAGTGATGGTGAATAATATGGTTCTAAGGGGTACTAGTTGTTGGACATCCTTTATTTGCAACTGATCGTTGCTCTTTCATGACCCCGATCTACAATGAGAAGCTATGTAGTCATCCATAGTCTAAGGAGTTCCACCCCTACCACTTGATTTCAAGACTATTGTCTCACCATGTTGGGATAATCTTGTTAGGAAATATATGTCATCGACATCTATGTGAAGAATCTCAAGCCCCACTCTGAAGTGTTGTTGATTTAGGTCCCAAAAACCCACAAGCCTCTGCGAAAACATGTTTTGGCTTTGCATATTTTAGCTTTGGAAGAATTTTAGGAGCCTCTAGTCTCTAAGTGCATCAAGGGTGCCTTGGTCATGCAATGTAGCCACATAAGCCACCTCATGTTTCTGTTCTTTTCAATCTATCATTATGATTGGTCCTGGAAAAATTCAAAGAAAAAGTATGCATTAGTACCTAGTCACTATTTATGAGAAATTTCTTCAAATTTTCCCTATTTTAGTGTTGGGTCATGACTGTTCTTATGGATAGTGGTGATTGGCCACAAGTATACAGTGGAATAGTCACGTCTAGGTCCTTCTAGTCGTGACTATTGGGTGTTGAACCTGTGGCTGCACACTTCCAGTCTAGACATGGTTCAACACCCCTTCTTTTCTCAGTCAATTGGAAAACTGAAAGGATGGAATTGAAGAGTAGGAGTTGATGACCTACCTAGTCTAGATGAAATGAAAATGCAATAATTGAATCTCCCACAATATGCACTAGAAGTTTTGGGGTAAAAATAAGTTTTTCACTAGTGTTAAATTTCACAAAGGTAAAATGGTAAAAATGAGCTCATTTGCCCACACACAATCGTGTTTTTTGCCATTTTGGGGCCTTAGAACACAATTTTTTCACCTTTTTCAAAGCGAGCCCCATTAGAACTTCTAGTTTATGCTTTTAAATTGCTACATGAGATTTATATTGGATTTATTAACTTGTATACTAGTATTTTTTATCATGTATACATGACTTTTGAACATCTTTTTAATACTTTGATGTGGCGATCTTTGATGATATTTGAGGTAAATGTTCAAATATCTCATATAATGATAGGTTTCTCACTTGCATACTAATTTTGAATTATTAACCTAAACATGTGTCGAAATTAGGCCTAAGTTTCAGTCCCATCAAGTTGCAATATTTCTCTCATCTATTGCAGGTCGTAACTTGATTGGTAGTGCCCACCTCCATGGCCACTCTAGTTAGCACTCCTTTTTCCATTTGATGCCCATGCATGAGTTTTTTTGTAGTCTTGGGAACCCATATTTAGCCTTACCATGGATTAATATTTGAGACCTCATGCTTCTCTCTTATCTTTTTCTCGCAATGTCCTAAAGGGTTCTCGTTATTCTTTTGTCACTTCCCAGTTTCACTTGCTTATTGTCACTTGCATATTTGTGACTATTACTATGATGTTATTCACTTCATTATGATTATCGCCATTTCAATCACCTTTTGACCTTTATCATTTGCATTTATTGCCTCTATTTTTCTACTGTTATCCCAAAAGAAAACGCATTCACGAGTGGACACAACTTTCCCCACACCTTTTTTACATTTTCTTTGCATAGGCCTATTCCATGCACTTTGAATGTCATTACATGTCTTTGAGCCAATCGTTTTATCCATTGAATTATAGCATACTTTTATTCATTGTAACTCTTTCCAAAACATGAAAAAGACAAAAACGTAAAAAAACATAAAAAAAAAAAAACGGTGGGGGAGAATTTCGATATGTGTTTATTCAATTAGAGTGGCAACTGTTAGTACTTGACACCCTTGAACATGGCACTTATTTGTGTCAGTATCCTATAGTTGGGGTTTAGTATTGCCTTGGGAGCTATACCATGATTTTGAGTTTTGACTCCTCTGATTGGTTATTCTTCTAATCATTATGGAGAATCCTTCAATGCCTTCAACATTGTTATTTTATATCAGTGGTCCCATTATCTTCAGTTGTTTCCCAAGTCCTTATTTATTCGTGTTATATGTTCAAGGGAAGTTTGATCTTGAGTCACATATTTTGTAGATTTTTTGACCATTCACATTGACCTTCCCTGTGTCGGTATGTACTCCGTGGTTTTTTTATTCACAAAAACTTATTTATTGGTTCTTGTTTCATGTTGACTAATGAGGAATGCCCTAATGCACTCATTCTGAAAATATCTTCCGATCAATGTCATATCATTATGAAGGAAGCAGGTCTAGAAACCTTGATAGTACCTTGGAACTTGTAGACATATATGGGAGGTTTCATTTCAATGGTTCTTAAACTTGTCTCGTAAGTCAAACAAATTTTCTAAGTTGACTAATCCTTAAGGCATTGTGTGAAGGTTGGGTCTTTCAACTGTTGTGTCTTTGTTGTTTTTAAAATCTTCACCCTCTTGTTCAAAAAGTATTTATTGAAACTCATCGTCATTGATATCAAGATCTCTAAAATTTTATTCATTAGTTAAGAAAGATATGATATGCTCATCTCCCTCAAACACTCTCTAATTGGTGATATTATCAGGGACTACGGGTTTATATAAAAGCTCAATATTGAACCTGGTAGCTTCATAATATTCTAGAGGGGACAGCCTTAATGTTGTTGTTGCGAGGGAATCAACTAGCAAGTTCTTAGATCAAGGTATGACAATGATATTGCAAGCAAGAAAATTATCCACCAATATATGAACTTCTTGTTGATAATTTCTAAGGTGAGGTGAGTTGCAGTGTATGGTATTCTTGACTTGTCTAAAAATTATCTCAGAATCCCCAAAAACTATGGGTTCTTTGATGTTTAAATCATTGGCTTTATTGAGACCTTGAACTAAGGCTTCATACTCACCTGTGTTATTTTTACATTCAAATTCCAATCTACAAGATAAGAAATTGCGCTTACCATTTGGATCTATGAAAACGCATCGAGCTCCTACTCCTTCCTAAGACTTGGAACCATCAAACAAAAGAGTCCAGATTTCATAGGAAACATGAGGTGTTACTCCTTCCTTTCCAATTTCTGATTTTGTAGCACCTATCTCTGAGATACTGACTACATAACTTTCACCAGGGATGATGTAGATCTCTAGTATGAATTCTTCCATTTGCAACATTAATTTTGATTTATATGTTACAACTATTTCAAAAGCGAGGGCTGTAAAATTTCCAAAATATGAGTCAAGAGAATAATTCCCAAGCATGGGAAACTCAGATGAAGATGGCTCATTTGGTTCCTCCAAATCAGTCACAATGTGCTTTAAATAATTTTCTCGGTTGATTCTTATCTTATTAGCTTTCCCATTCCAAGGCAACCATAGGTGAGAATACTTAGAAGCAAAATATCCTTGGAGTTTATGTGACCAATCATGATTGAGAAAAGTTCCATATGCTTCTCAGATGTCTACAACTGCAATATCAATAACTCAGTGAATCTCAGGGTTGGAAGCAATCCTAATCATAACATCTTTCAATTCATCGATTACTTTTACTTATGGTATGTCCAATTGTACGATATGAGTTAAACTTTTGGTAGGTGTTGCATTCGATTTCTTACATATAGAATATGGCATAGCATTCAATGATGCCCCCGAGTCTACCAAACAATTGTGTAGATTTATGTTAAATATCTCAAAAGTTAACAAGAAAGGAGGTATAGATAGCTTGGAATTCTTATATGTGGATGCTATGTTTACTGCTGATTTTTGGGCTTCCTCTAAATTCACTCTCTTTACAGTTTTATCAACATTTTATAGTTTGGGTTTCCTCGTCCTTTAGTGCTTTAAGTAGAAGAATTTGATGTTGAGAAATTTTGTAGAGACCCATAACAAAGATATTAGCTTTAATATTGTTTTGATCTTCCACTATGTTTTATTCCCATTGTTCCAATTCCTAATTTACAACTTTAGGAGTAGAGGCAATCATATGAGTGGGATTTTCTAAAGATGTTGATGTCCAAGGAATTTTGGGAGCTTGGGATATAACAGGACAGGGTTGAGAAATAATCCATTTACTTATAGTCTAAACAACTAAGGTTTCATGTATTAATTCTTCATATTCACCCATGGCATCATATCCCATAGTACCATAACTGCATCTTCAGTATTGTATTCTTCATCTATAGCATTAGATGATGGGTCATTAGTTTGATTAGCTAGAGCACATCCATCTAGAAAGTGATTTGCCATCAAATTCATGGCATTTATCTATTGAGGACAATTCTTCTCAAGATGATTTTCCTAATGACAATTACAAAAAGATTCTGAGGCTACCTCTCCTAAACCAATGTTTGAATTAGTTGGGGGAGGTTCAATAGCCTTAAAAGGAAGGTCTCTTAAAGAAAGGCCTATAGGGCCTTGGGTTAGAAGTCCCTTCCCTTGCAGTCCTTTTCAAGTCTACAATTTCATTCGAGAGATTTTTAATCATCCTTCGTCAGCTCTCCATATCAGTGTTATCATTTTCATGGCTCTCCAGATATTGCTTTTCCTGTGGCCTTGTCAACAAGAGGCTTCTTTTAGGTTGTACTGTTTATTTTTTTCCCTAAGGAGATTTGACTTTATTTACACCCTTTCATCTAAAATTCTATGGTCTTGGTCTTAAATATTTATGTAATGGTATGCTTATCAACCCTTTTTACAAACATAGGGATTGAGGTCGGTAAAGCATTGGCATAAACCTCAATTTGTAACTTTTGGGTAGGGGTTGCTTCCCTCTAAAACTTGTTTAGGGTTGTGGTAAAATGTTTATTAAAATCCTTGACCTTTTCTTTAGGCCCCATGGTAGCTGCAAATCATTTTTCCATTGATGCCCCTGTAGTGATTTCCTCCCCAAAACTATGTAAGAAATATTTTTGGAACTTGGTCCAGTTTTGTTATAAATCCAACAGGGAGGTTGAAGTACCAAGTGGAGGCTGAGTTTTCAAAAGTATAAGGAATAAGTCAACAAACTACATCCTCATGTTGTACATTAATTAACTTGATGGAAAGGATGAACTTATTAATGTGATCGTCAGGAGATTCATATGTTTCATGGTTGAAATTAGGAGGTAATTTCTCCAGATGTTTGGGTAAGTGATGTAAAGGACTAGGTAGTGTCAAGGAAACCATGTCCAACCATGGATGGTTATTATTCTCATTATTGTTTGCCACATGTTATGATTCGTAGTCTAAAGCTCCCGATTCTGGATCAGATTCTTCCTCCTCAGGTTCAGAATACTCCTAATGATTAGATAGATTGCTTGCAAGAGGAGTAACTACAAGAGTATTTTGGATTAAGCTAAAATGTTGCTATATTTTGAGTACGGTGGAATCTACTAGATCTTTGACTGTGTGTACTTAGGTATGTTCAAATGTGAACACAATTGGTCTTATGGTTCTCCTTCTTCGAGGAAGTAATGGGGTTGTGGGTAATGCCCCTATCTACCTAGCATATGCTCTGGTAATTCTTCTGAAAGCGTTAACTTCCTCGTGAGATACTGCATGTGGGATTCTGAGGATGGGATCTAGAACTTTCCTCTACCCATGGTAAAGTATTGTTAAAGGGAAGATCTTTAGGATTTGCATTTTTGTATGTGGGTTGTTTGTGTGGTTTGTCATGCATCGGGCCCTCCTTCTAGAGCCAATTCTATTAAGGGGGTTGGATTCCCTCTTCTCAACGGGAGGGATTAAACTTAAGGACCAGGCCTAATTAGACTCATTCCTTTTTGGTGTGGAATAATCCTCTAGGTCAATGGTTCGACAACCGTTCAATAGGCTTTAAGAGTTGTTAAATTCACTTATTTTCTTTCTTTTCCTTTTTTTCCATGTTACGTTTTCTTACTTCATAAAGGGAAATAACTAATGTGTTTGAGAGAAACTACCCTAAGGATAACCTTCAAGGGATGGAAACAAAAAAAAACATGTGAGGTTTCAAAGAAATAATTCTAGTAACCGATCACTATAAAAAAAGGAAACACACGAACACGTGAAATTGATTATTTCTCTTAAAGGTAACTTTTAAACAAAAATGAACATAGAATGAAATAATAACTAATTTATATACCTCCAAAAAATAATTCCAAGAAAGATTTAGTTAAATTGTTATCCCAACAAACATATAATTATTCAGCGATAATTCTATCAATAACAAACTAATACCCAACATTTTACACAATTAACAAGATAACTTGATAAACTAGAAACTCTTACTAGACATCAGAGACATGATGATCGAGTGGAAAAATCCACCCCCCAATCACAACACGCAGTGGCTTAGTAAAAAATATTATGCCCCTTAGGAGCTTCTCTATTAATCTCGAAATAGTTCTTAATTACAATAGACAAAATTTCAGTTCACCAAAGGTCCATTCTATTAAGGCGAACTATTTATTTATACATATTAGAAATACTAAAAATAGTAAATTAGAAACTAAAAATATCTAAACAAAAATAGAGTCAAGATGACTTAGGCTATCTGGGAGTTATGGGGCTTACATGCTCATCTAAATATTGAGACCACTACGAGTATAGTTCAACACATCTATCACCGTAAAAAAACTTGTGTTGATCCATTGGCATGCTCAATGCACACTAGCTATTTTTGAAATGACTAGCGTACTTCTCCATTTTCCTTGTTAACTAGTCCAATCGGTTGATAGTCTTGATCTGTTCAACTGCATACTTCTGCACATGCCCTTTTTCAATTGATGATATCTTTTGTACTTTTCTTTTATACTCATTATCACTTCTCTATAACCCTATCAATACCTCTTCTATCGGCCAAAAATATGATGGGGACCCAAAAGATGGTAGTCGAAGGTCGACCTTCATCTTATTTATCTTTTCCCAGATTTGATTACACGTCTTCCACTCTTCTTCAACTCTTTCTTTAAGCTCCTCTACTATGTTTTCCTTGTACTACACAACTACATGCATTTTGGAGAGATTTTCCTCCAAAATAATCTCTATGTTGTGATGTTCAATGCCTTTCTCTTTATTTACTTCTCATAGAAGATCTACTATGTCTAGTTCTCTAGCACCTTTCTGACCCCACCTGAGGATTTCTCTATGTGTGATCCCTAACAACAAGGATTGTTCATGGAGCCTGAGTGATTTTCTTAGAATATTGTCCTTGACTTCCAAGCATTTGTCATGTTCTTGCATGGGGTATTTTCTTATATTTGTTTCTCACCAAAACTCTCGATAATATTCTATCTCGTGCTTTAGAGAATTTAATTCATGTTTATCTTGCTCCATCTCTCTTCCCTCTACTACAACTTGTTCAAATGAGACATGGGAGATGGCGATCCCTGCTGAAAACAATTCACTTGTTATGGCCCTTTTAGTATCCATAATTACTTCTTTCGAAGTGCAGAGCACACTGCTATCCAATGTAGTTTTTTTCTTTCTTTGGGTCCTCTTCAATATGGACCTAATCTTCTGATCATAGGAAAAAGACTCAATCTCATCCACTTCCTCAATAGGTTGGGTAATAGGTTGATCACCCTAAGATAATATATTTCCATAATTCCAAGGGTATAGAAATTCCCAATGATGGGGTCTTGACTTTCTTCTTTAAATGGGGAATTCGTTCCTCCTTGTTCTATGTGTGTGTCAAGCCTTGTCTCATTTGTGGAGGTATTTTTTGTTTTGTTATGGGTTTCATCCTCTTTCTTCTCCTCAACTTATAATCCTTCAAGTGGAATTTGAGTTGATTTATCCTTCTTCGAAGTCTGATCAGGTGTGGTATCCATCTTCTCATCATTTTGCTTCATGCCTTCTGCTTTCTCACCACTTGTACCATTATCCCCACCTCTATTTTTACCTTCTTCACTATCTTAAGCCAGTTGAGTATCTGAGACACTTGTATTTCCTTCTCGATTCATAGGAAAAGGTACTTCCTCATTTGGGCCACCATTTGGATATCGATCATGTTCATTGTTTGTATATGTTGTGTCCCCTTACGTGTCTAAGTGTCTTTATTACTGATGTTACCACTTGTTTCCATGTCCTTTTCCTCCATTGGATCTGCTGGAGGATTTTCCTTATTCACATTCTCATTTATAATGGGGACACCATTTTTTTCCACCTACTCTTCATCCTTGGTTAGGTCAATAATTTTAGAAGCATTTGAAGACGTTGCATGCTTCTCTTGCTCTTCCTTAAGTCTATGTTCCTTTGACTTCTCTTCATTGATATTTCCAATTTCCTCCATTTTCCTTTGTTCTTCTTGAGCCTTTGTTTGCTATTCAACTTGCTCCTTTTCATTCTTTTTCCTTAATTATTATTCTTCTTCTTACCGAGTCTTTTCTTATTGATCCCTCTTCCTTTTCTCTAGAAACTCCTTCTTTCTCTATTCTTTTTCTACCTTTTTTCTCTACTCGGTCAACAATTTTTGAGCATCCACCTCCTCCTCTTTCTTCCTCAATTACTCTTGTTGCTTCCTCTATTGTTCTTATTCCTTTATAATTTTCTCGTGTTCTGGCAGCAAGGCCTATTGCTCCTTTTCTACCTTTTTTTTTCCCCAGCTTCTTTCTTGGAGGAAGCTCCTTTACTCATCATCGTATTTTGTTATTCTAGTGACAAGGAGGAAAAAAGATTATAGTAGGGTAGGATTTTCTTTTCTCCACCTCCTGCCAATATTGAGCAATCTCAGTAAACAATTCTTTTTTCCACTTCTCATGAGCATATGGCCAACTCAAAGATACTTGTTCAACATGCTTGAGAACTAAACCTTTAGGATAATGCTTCCTTAACCTCCTAGTCATAAACCTATATTCTAATTGAATTTATCCTTCTTGTTTGGCATGCTTAGCATCCCTCACTCCATAAGAGCCTACTAGGAAACCATAAGGGATAAATAATATTTTCTTGTCTTTGACCAATGTGGCTTTGAAACACTGCATTATAGACTGATAGCAGATTTCCCCAAATACAAGCCTGTCAGGAACATATTGTTGGATTACTGAGAGGGGGGGTGAATCAATAATAACGTAATTATCATCCTTTTTCTTCAAATGTTATATCAATGTAGAATTATTATCCAATAATGAGCAGTAATAAATAAACAATCACACACATGCACAGTACACCAGTGTTTTACGTGGAAACCCAAAT
>JZKD02S0345985.1:126740-143890 GCA_000966675.3 Picea glauca | reverse complement strand
AAAACAATAATGATTCATATTTACATCAAACACTATTGGGTCCATTACCCAAACCTTTGTGCTATGGGTCTTTCTTCAAGGGTTGACATCAATGACAACCAACCTTAATCAACACATATATATGCAATAGATGAGGTGGATTTGTGGCTCCATATGTTATGACCCAAGGGGGGCATATATGGGGTTGAATGTATATGATATGACCCCAAACAGGGGCATTATGGGGATAAATGTACATGTAATGTGCAAATGTATATGTAATAGAGAAGACCTAATAGTAAAAGGTGTTAGAAAGTAATGGATGTGCTTGTTTAACCATAGATAATATAGCAATATTGTCACCCAACCATAGGCCGAAGCCACCCCCGAGCACCTTGACCTTGACAAAGAATCATTATGGAAGAAAACCCTAGGCTTGATAGCCAAACAAAGGTGACACATCTTTCTCCAAGGATAGCGCACCAAGAAAGAGTAATAACACATTATAAAAGAGTCCAAACCATAACCAAGAGAGAGTCCAAGCCAAAACCGAAATCTGCTAGTTGCAGCAGCTGCAACAACAACTCTCCTCCAGACTTGCGCACAAACTAGTCAATTGCAGTGCGCACAAGTGTTGCTTTTGCAGTTCTGAGAATCCTGGCCAGAATGAAGACTGGCCTCCTATATTTATAGTATTTCTAGCAGACTTCCTGGGCCGACTTCTCATTTTGGGTATTGATTCTTTAGTATATAACATTTCCTTTAGCCGCCTTCTTCTCTTGGAGGCTAATAACCTAATACAAGTCATTATCTTGAGCTGACTTGTCTTCTAGGGTTATAAACCAATTAATTAGGGTTTCTTCTTGCTTCTTAGAATATTCTAATCTCATCAGGTTTACATGTGGAGTTAAACACCTCCCGTAGCTACCATAATATCAACACTCCCTCCTAGCTAGGGAGGTATTGAAGGTAATGGTCTTGAGCACAAACATACCATTCACCCGGTAGCATCAACATAGTCGTATATACTATCTCGTGATTAGATCATGAGCACCATCATCACTATTAGTGTCATCAACTGCATCATCTCTTGAAACCATACTCCATCTGAGTAATCAGACATGATGTTGGATAAGTCACTTACTACACAGAGTGACACAAGAACCATTCTTCTAATCCAAACATATGTCCTAGAAGAATAAATGTCCTCGACCCTTTTCCGTCTGGGGAATCTCTATCTCTTTTCCAAGCTTTGAAACAGGTTCGCACCCTACCTATAGAGCAGACTGTGAATAGTTCGCACCCTAAGTTTGGGTTGCCTGCGAGAATGAAGGATTTTCGCACCCCGTAATATAGGCAGCCTGCGAACTCATCTTAAAAATGTGTTTTTTGGAAGAAGACAACAGTCACTTTTCTCAGGCAAAAAGTCCTTGTGGGAACCTGAATACATCACTTGTAGAGACATCACCAGAGTGACCAAAATCATGTGTAACATAATGCCCCCCAAAGTATGAGGCCGGAACTTGTGACAGCCGAAATACTTTGTAAAATAAGTGTGTGTGTCAGAAACAAGGAGCACACCTAATCGGAAACCTGTAAACAAACAAGCATCTGCAGAATATAATACCAGTTCTGAGGTAGGCATTCCCATGCTCAGATCACAAATGAATGGAATCATAAACATAGGTCATGGCCACCAATCATACACCATGGATCCATGCCGTCAAAATGCTACATAGCCACCAGGAATAAACTGTGGATCTATGCGAGAAGACTTGAATTAAGACGACATAGCCACATGTCATACAAAGTGGATCTATGTGTCGATACAAATCATACATACTCCATCGCAGCCTGGATCAAAAAGATGAGACCCAGGGTCTTCAATCCCGTCACCTGAAAGTACGAATCTAGCCATGTGATTACATGTGTTGAAATCGAACATGGTAGAAACCACTTGATTACCGGTCATTGATGAAAATCGTTAACAAGTGTGAGGGAGATCACCATTGATGTCAATGACTCCCAAGGCACCAAAGTACAATCTAAACGAATGCGAATGCATGAGCTGAAGTCGAGTACTCGGCGGAATCTCTCAATCAAGGATCAATGGTGTGAAACCTCTGTTGAAAGTGAAGAGACTTGCCATTAAGGCATGCAAGTTCCAAGGTACTAAACGATTTCTAAGTCTCATTTCTGGATAATGAGTTGGAGTCGATGAAACAAGACTTGTCACAGGAGGGCCTTGATGTATCCCCCATCAATGACATGAAATAAGTAACAGATTTTGGGGGTGAAACAAAGTATGAATACAGGTTGAAACGGACACAGGGAAGGCTGACATAGTAAGAACAGAAAACTGCATATGGTCGACTCAATAGAGGGCTTGTGTGAACTTCTCTTGAACATATGAACGACACGACCAAGGACTTGGAAGCACTGACTCAAAGATGACCCAAGATATGACCTTGTAACAAGTCGAATGAGAGACAAATGGATTTCCCAACCCAGATTCAAATGATGAATAGCAGGTGTCATGTTCAAGAGCGACGCTTACTGCCATTAATATGAATACGAAAACACATCCCTTTCCCAAAATTTCCCCCACCATTTCTGGCGAGTACCTATTTATTTTTACACGAGCTTGAGGAGGATAACATATGCTTGTTGATGTAAGCTCATCCTTTGGATGAGTCCCTCAAAGTATATTTAACGAACCCTAGGAAGGAGTGGTTCGGTCCCATTGCAGATCTTTCGATGTTTGTTTAACGAGTCCAAGGATAGAAAACTCGGGGGTTTTTCATGTTTTGAGAGTCTGAAAAACACTTAAAGAGAACTCTCCCAGTTCCTTTTTCGTAAAAGAGTTCGACGAGACTGAAAAAAGTGATAAACTATCACCCGTCGAACGTTTTCTTCAAATACTTTAATGAGCATGAAAAGAACAAGATCGCTCGGCAATCTTTTCATTTTTATGGAGCATGAAAAGAGCTTAAAGGATACTCCTTTACGTTCGTCGTTTTCATGTTACCATGACGAGTACAAAAATACGAGAAAAAGTATACTCAGTTACGTTCTCATATATTTTCGAGCGCAAGAACAAACGAAAACTGAGCTCGAGGTTTTTTCTAAAAAACCCTAAAAAAGTAGTTGTACATGTGACAAAAGAAAAAACACCCGTACCCCCTCGTTCGGACTTCGAAGTTGCGATATTTGCGAAAAACCACACTCACAAGACTATTAGGGTATTAGGTTTTATAGACAAAGTAATAAAAATAATATAAAAAATTAAAAAAAAAGTACTAAAAAGTGAATAAATATGGGTAAAAAGGGCTTTTTACCATTTCATTATGATTTTGCCAAAAACTTGTCCAACATACCTCATTTTCCCCCAAATTTCTTTACTCGATTGCGGGAGGCACAAGCGATCATTCAACAAACCGTTTCAACCAACGAGGTAATCTCTCGATTCTCTTACTTTTCCATGGTTTATTTTTGGTTTTTATTGGCAATTTTTTGGGTTTTGAGTCCATTTTAGGGTCAGAACATGCGCCCAAGCATTCTCCCAGGTGGGCCATGCGGGACCTGCAAGAATCTCGCACTGTGCAAAAGGCTCACCTGCGGGGGCCGAAAAATGGATTTTGAACTAAGGTTTTGCTCAATAAAAATTATTCAAGAGTTTAAAACAAGTTGTTGACTTCCCTCTCATGGCTCTTTTGTAGGTGTTTGACCATCACAATGTTGGAATGGAGAGAAAGAGAACATGAGGAGGATGATGCCATTGCCAGGAATGACCCGGGTACAGTCACTGCCCTCCGGGACTGTGGCCTTTTGAAATTCTTCAGGATTTCGGGCATGAGAGCCCAGCTCAGGTTGTTGGAATACCTGGTCCACATGTGGGACGTGGACCAACAATTATTTCATGTGGGAGTCCATACGTTGACACTAGATATCGAGGATATCTATTTTCTAACAGGGTTGTCACGTCGTGGATACCATGCTACTTTGACTGGAGGTAGAGGCGGTGGACTCCCTATGAGCGAGTATTGTCGCCAGTATTGTGTTCCCGAGGTAGAGAGAAACAAGGGTAAGGTTTCCATTTGGGGGGTCCAAGATCTGACCCTACAGACCATCTTGTTTACTATTGCATGAATGGCTGGGAGCGCAGCTCCGCACATGGCTCTCCAGAGCTATTTCCAATACGCTATAGAGTGCACAGAGCCTCGGGTCTTCAACTGGTCGGATGTAGTTCTCCGCAGTATGAAGAGACAATTGACGAAGTGCAAAAAGGGAGACTTGAAGCAGTTTGGTTACGGATCACTTTTGGTGTCATTCTTCCTCGAGAGGGTCCCACTACTGTGATTACAGGTTGATTGGGGTTTATCGGCCCCACAGGATCCGAGAATGTTGAGGTGGTGCAACCTCATGGCTCGACACATAGCAGGGCCTATAATCAAGTATAATAATTCATTTTTTGACTGGTTGAGGCCCTAGATGTTGATGATCGACGACTACGCATATGCTGGTTTGGATTTTCGAGGGGATCCGGATTTGGCCCTGCCTGAGGATGCTCAGTGGGGTGACTTAGGTAAGAAGTACACATTTTATTCTTTTTAAATGTTTTTGCAAATTTTATCATATGAAATGTTTTTATGTTTATCCAAGAACTAATCAAAAAAATTATTTTTGATGACACAGATGTAGGGCCATAACGACCTCCAAGAATGTCTCCTATTCAACGATGAGGAGAACCGACTCCACTAGCGAGATGGGATGTCGAAGACTACAAGGTAGTGGAACAGAACTTGGAGGGGTTGACCACGGACATCCCAGATATTGCTATTGGGGAGATCCCGAGACGTTACCAGCGCCATACTGTGGGCGTGTCCGAGTCACTCAGTCAACTACTCTGTAGGGTAGCCCGAGCAGTTGTGTGTTATCGTGAGTGTCATTTGTGATGCTAATTTGTAGAAGCTATGGGCTTCGTATTTTGATATTTTGATCCTTGGACATAAACTTTTTGTAAAAACTTTTGATCGTTATATACATATATACGACTTCTACCAGTGTATTTTGTGGTGTATTATACATGTGATGTGTGATTGGTTTATAAATGCCCCAAATGTATGTCTAACACTTAGTTATCTAATGCATCAGTCAATTTATTTAGACATCTAGGAATGTGTTGATATTTGATATAATCAAAATAACATTCCAAGAGGCGAATTCGTAAATATACCCGTAATAAAGTAGGATTTCAGATAGCATAGACGTTACTTAACTGTAGTACTACTAGCTGCGAATCGAGACATATAACCAGGTGGTGGATATCAAGAGAAATAGCATCAATCAACAATTCAATGACGACACTATATTCTGCAATATTATTGGTCGCACGACCGAGGCACACACCTCATAGACTGATAATTTCGTTTGTAGGGGCGTAAATTTCCCATGCAGCAGAAGCAAGGTTCTGAGTACTATGGCTAGTGCCATCGACGAAGCCAATGGTGGGGTGGAAAAGACTCCGACATTTGGAAACCAAGCACAACGCAAGACAAGCAGTCGAGGGCAGAGACCAAATAATGAAAAAATCATACTAAAGTAACAAAAAGTATGATACAATAAAATGTAAGCACTCATGCACAGGTGATCTTAAGCATAGTACTTCCTTAAGTACAACCCATTTATGGGTTCACTCAAAGGGATACCGTCGTAGTCCACTAACTCGTAAACTCCTTTCTCCAAAACTCGTCTTACGATATAAGGACCTCGCCACCTAGCTTCAATTTTTTTGGCTCTTAGCATATCCCGATCTTGTTCGTAAAGGAGAACCAGATCACCTTCGAAGAAAACGCGTGGCTTGACATGTTTTTCGTATTGGGATTTGACGCATTTCTTCTGGGCTTCTATGACTAGGGTGGTGTCGCGATGGGTTTCATCTAATTGCATGAGATACAACAGACATTCTTCTTCGACAGAAGTGTTTGGGAGAAGTTTGACGATTAGTTTTAGGAAAGGTATCTCACATTCAATCCACGAGATGGCTTCTAGACCATAGACTAACTGGAATGGTGTAAACCCAGTAGCAGACTTAACGGATGTCCGGTAAGCCCACAATGCGGAAAACAACATCATGTGCCAACTCATTTTGTGAATCCCTATCATTCGTCGAAGCATGGTAATGAGGATTTTGTTTATTGCTTCAACTTGGTCGTTGGCTTGTGGGTAATAGGGTTTTGAGTTTTCATGGCGAAGACCCAACTTTTCAGTGAGTTCGAACATCATGAAGTTTCTAAACTGGCTACCGTGGTCAGTAATGATAGCTTGAGGAACACCAAACCGAGCAATGATGTGATTGAATATAAATAATGTTGCAGTCCTTCCGGTATTTTCGAATGTTGGCATCGCCTTGGCCAATTTCGTAAAATAATCTACAGCTACAATAATGTATCCATGCCCCCCGGCCGAGTGAGGGTGACATGTCATGAAATCGATACCCCATTTCGCGAAAGGACCAACGGATACCACAGGGTGTAGAGGAGTAGGGTGTGATCGTATTTTCTTGTTGTAGGTTTGGAAAGCGTGGCATTTTTGGACGGAAATTATACAATCGTTGAATAAAGAAGGCCAAAAATACCCTTATCGTAAGATCTTCTGGGCAATAGAATACCTAGACATGTGACCACCATAGGCTCCAGAATGGCAGTCATTTAAGGCTTTCTCGGCTTCGTTAAATGTGAGGCAGCGTTGAAAAACGGAGTCAATCCCACGACGATAAAGAGTATCACCGAGGATAATATACTTACGGGCTTGGTAGCGTATTCGACGATGGTCAGTGCTAGACAAATTGGGTCGAAAGTATGGGTCTGGAGATATATGATGATATCTCCATACCAAAGTTCATCGGAACTAATCAGAAAAAGGGATTCATCGGGTAATGAATCTGCTGCTACATTTTCCGTCTTAGAGCAGGGAAGGTCGCATATCAACTCGGTAAACACCAAGGATTTCTTGGACTTAGCGCATTCGAATTTTAAGTCAAACTCCTGGAGTATTATGATCCATTTGGAGTATTTTCCCCCTAGCAATTGGTGTAAGAATGTGCTGCATAGGGTTGCAGTTAGAAATTACTATAGTCTTGCGAGAAAGGATATAGTGCCGGAAACCTTGAACAGCTTGGACGACTGCCAAGGCCAGTTTTTCAACATGTAAATACTCGGTTTCGGTAGTCATAAGACTCCGACTCAAGTAATAGATGACATGTTCGTCATGAGAATCATCCTCCTGGACGAGAACCATAGCGATGGTATAGTCCGAGGCTGCGAGGTAAAGGAAATAATCTCGACTGTAATCCGGTGGGAAGAGTAGTGGGATACGTGTCAATGACAGTTTCAAAGTTTCGAAAGCTTTGTTAGCAGTGGTATCCCATACAAACTCAGAACCTTTCTTGAGTAGTCGTGTAAATCCAAGAGTTAGCTCAGCATAGTTTGAGATGAAACAACGGAGAAAGTTTGCCTTCCCTTGCAAACTTTGTAACTAGTGAAGTGAGGAAGCATGAGGGAGATTGAGAATCGCCTCGACCTTCAAAGGATCTACCATGATCACTTGACGTGAAACAATAAAGCCCAGAAGTCGACCGGATTCTATGCAAAAAACACATTTGTGGGGATTCAAGTGTATGTGGTAAAACCGACATCAAAGGAAAATGGCGTGGAGGTGTATTGGATGATCTACACGGCGCATGGAATGAGCGGGTAAGTCATCGAGATATGGATGCACGATGTGCTTTATATCATGAAAGGCATAAGACATAGAATGTTGAAAAGTGGCGTCGGCATTCTTTAAACCAAATGGAAGTTTCTGGTAGGCGAAAGTGCCCCAAGGACAAATAAAAGCAGTCTTGTGTTGGTCTGTGGGTACGATATTGATTTGATTATATCCGAAGAAACCATCGATCAGAGAGAAGATTTTGCTTCCGGCACAATCATTGACAATATGGTCAATGAAGGGGTAGGAAAGTTGTCTTTAGGACAAGCTTTGTTAATGTCCCTATAATCAACGCACACGCGGATTGTGCCTTGTTTCTTGTCAATCAGAACAAGATTGGAAACCCAGTCAGTTAGAGCCATAGGGTAAATAAAGCCAGTTTTGAGAAGTTTCTCAACTTCAAGCTTGATAGCGGCTACTTTACGTGGGTGGACCGGAAAAATTCGTTTTCGGATGGGTTTAACGCCCGGGTATGTATTAATCTCATGTACCACAATGTCGGGGTCAATCCCCGGCATTTCTTCATTGCTCCATGCGAAGACGTCACGAAATTATTGGAAAAGAGACATGCAGGTGACAACTTCGTCATGGGAACACGAAGCTCCGATGTGCACATTTTCGACAACTCCAGGTTTTATGGGTATGTCAAGGGGGATGGTGGGTGAGATATTACTTAAGTTCTCTTTGTAGAACATATCATGTGTAGACTCAGGAACGGTAGAAATGATGACAACGATCGATGGGGTCGAGAGTCATTGGTAACCCTCGATGGTGCATTGTTCCAGGAAGAGGATGGAACGATGATGTCCATTGCACCAAGGGGTGTCTTCCACGGACATAATAGACATAATCATCTCGTCTATAGGAAAAATGACGCGGAATGGATCCGGAGATAAAGCACCAAGAGAGGGGGTAGAAGGGGTTGCCGATTGAATGGCTTGATAAGCGGATTCGACCGGACTCAAAGGCATTTCGTTGCCATAATGAAGATGATCGTCGGGGTTGGGTACCATCCACGGGTCGTAAGACGTAGGGGTTCCATGAACAGAGGTGGAGATCATGTTGATCGAGGTGACAAATGGATGTGGGACATCAGGTGGTGGAATGGGGAAAGTACCCATCAAAGATGAATTTTTAAGAAGACCCACACCGACGTTCTCATATCCAGGGGAGGTTTTGCAATGAAAGGTACGTTGTCGGTACGTGCATCAGAGTGAAAGAAGGCCAATTGGTCTACGGTAATGACTTTTCCTTGATGTGGGAAACGCACAACACAGAAAAGAGTGGACACAACTGCACACATGGAATTGATCCAGCTACGACCAAGTAGAAGGTTGTAATCGAGAGGAGCGTCAAAGACCTCCACTTCAACATTGACCATTTTGCCTTCTAGCATAATAGGCAATGAAGGGAGGACACCGTAAGGCTTAAAACCAAATCCATTGAAGGCTTTGAGCGTGTTGTGGGATTCAGTTAAAGGAGGAGAGTCGATGGATTTCCAACAGGTAATAAACATGACACACGTTGAGGCACCCTCATCAATAATTGTTCTACAAATGCTTTTGTCAGAGACAATAACTTGTATTTGGAATGCGAGTTGAGGGGGTAACCTTGGAATGTGATCTTCCAAGTCAAAAATTATTAAATTTGTATCCGTGGGGTCAATTCCACCAATAGCTTTCAACAGTGCATTCCATTGTATAGGACAACTCTGAAGGACTTCAAGGGCTGACATTGTGGATGGTGCTTGGGCCAGATCTTCGACAATACTGTAGTTCTGGGCAGCACGTGCATGAGGATTGAAAGTTGATTTTCGAACAACACCCTTTGGGGGAGGGCGAAGAACTGTATCTAGGCTTGGTCATTCGAGATGAAGAGGACAGTTGGTAGGTGAGGTCGTGGGAGATGGTTGGACCAACGAAGGAGGTATTGCATCAACCTTCTCTTTGGAGGAAGAGTAATCTTTGGCTCGAGTGGTAAGTGTGATGTCATTCTTCTTAGAGTCATCTGTACACATCAAGACGTAGGATGTATTGGAGGGGGAAGGTTGGTAATCAATGACCAATTGGGCCTGTTGTTGAGACGGGAAGGGTTGTGACAATACGGCCGGATTGGGGGGTTTTGTGGTCCCTTGAAGGAACTTAGTATCCTCGGCTTGTCGTGGACAATCCTTAGTGTAGTGATCATCACCACAGATAAGACAAGGGTATCGGGGTTTGTGCTTATCCCTATCATCAACAGATGGTGTTTTGGTTTTCTCATATTGCGGATTATTTTTATCCTCCTTGTTCTTACCCTTTCCTTTTTTGGATTTATTTTTTTCGGCAAGGGTAGATTGAACAGAGTTTACCTCAGAAGTCTTGTCGATGGAAGGGGTAGGAGACGGAGCATTTTGAACATTAGAAGAAATGGGGTTGGGGTTGTTGCTAGAGGTTTGGATGGAATGAGGTTGGGCATGGAAAGTGCCAATCACACCATCAGTTGCATGAGAAGCAGTAGGAGTAGTTGAAGTAGCGGAAGTAGAAGGACGAGATGCGTCAGCGAGTAAGTCGTAAAGAGTACTCGTTTGTGAGTAAACGAGGTCAACGGATTGAGCATGACTGATTGCCTATTCTTCTATGACAACTCCACGCATGGCAATGTCATGAGCGATGTTGTTCACGAATGATTTCATGAACCACTCTGCTAGCAACTGATCGGGAAGTTTGAGTTTGATGAGACATCGTCTCCATCGCCATTCATGAATGTGATCAGAGATATGAGTGGCTTTGGTTTGTTTGAAAGAACTCAAAATCTTGGCTCCTGTTTTGTAGCGGATCGCTAACTGGTAGTGGGTGAGGAAAACCATAGCGAGGGTGTTGAAGTTGGTGAAGAAGCCTTGTGATAATTCTATATACCACTTCGTGGTGGAACCTGTGAGGGTTTTCTGAAAAAGGCATAAACAAATAGAGTCATCCATCAAGGAGTTGGATGAGCACCAAAGGTGAAAAGTCATTACATGATTGTTCGGGTCCTCTACCGATTTACCATCGAATTTAGGGATGTCGGATGGTAGTTTGACTAGTATGGTAGGCCATTGAGGAGAGTGATGGATCGGATGATTTAAAATCCTCGATAGATCAAAGAGGTCCAGGGTGGCTAAGAAAGGAAACTGTCTATTCACATGTGGGTACTAGTGACTTTGGGGAGGGAGTCCCGTTGGTAGACCAGTGGGACCATAAGCAGTTTGCATATAATGCGAATATCTGGGCAGATTCGGTTGTTGGTGTGGAGGCAAGTAATTCATAGGGTTGTACCCTTGAACAGGGGCATGGGGTTGAGCATTCGAGCCCCAAATAGGATTAGACATGCCTGGATATGGTTGGCCTATACTAGGGGGTAAGACAGAGCTAGCTTGACGATGTTGCCCCCCAGTCGAGTGAGGATTATGTTGAATAAGATAATTCCAATATTGGGCCAAGGATGGAGGTATGTTTTGTCCATAGGGTGGGGTTGGTGGGGGTTGCCCTCCAATCGAGGGTCGCATCCCTATTGGGATTTGTCCTACAAAAGGGGATTGGGTTTGGCCTCCTTGGTGAAATTGTTCGCCAACAGGAATCTGATAATTAGGTGTGAAAGATGGAATGGTGCCACTAGGGTCGGTGCCTCTGATAGAGGATGGAAGAGGTCCTCTGAAAGGGGGTCGAGGAAGTGTCAGAATAAAACTGAGAACGAGATGGTGCCCAGAAGAAGTGGAAACGCCAGGAGTACCGGATGAGATTTGTGTAGGAGCGGGAATAGAAACATTCAACACATGATATCAGGGCGAAAGGGTTGGGGTGAATCTGGGTGAAAGCGGTGTGCTAATGGGGGCTTGTCTAGCCGCTGTAATCTCGGTGTGAAGACTCATAGTATCTAGGACCATTGTGCAATGGACCATTTCTAGAGGCATAGTCAAGATGTGGTTAGCTGGTGGAGCATCTGTACCAGGAAAATAATAAACAGTAGAAAAAGGTATTGCATTTGGATCAAATGTTTCGGGCAGCTCAGGTGCGACAGTGATATCAACGCCTACTCCTGAGCCAAAGAGATCCTGTCTAAAAATGCCAGTAGTCCAAAAAGGATCTTGACCCTCAGGTCCTATGAAAGGTCCAGTTGGTGATCCAGAAGACTGGACAACTATTTCTCTGGAAGCATTCACTCAAACAATACGTCTCCCGAAGTTAGGAGGAAGTCGAAAGTCCTCTTGAGAATTGGTAATTTGGAACTGTTCTAAAGAGTTAGTTCTTTCCACTGGTGGAGTGGCAACGTCTTGGACTTCACTCTGTTGAGGAGAGCCCTCCGATGAGTTGGTAGGCAAGGGTTGAGAACCTTCCAAATCTTCTGGGGGTAGGCCTTGCATTCTACGTGAACGACGTGGAGGGTCAGTTGTGATCGAGTTAGAATTTTCCGAAAGAAATTCTATGGCCAACTTGGGTAAACAAACAGCATGTGCTAGTAAAATCTAGGAAGCAAAACCAAGCAAACAAGACCTTCTAATTCTGAAGTCACTAGTTGGTGATGAAATCCAACGTCGCAACGACGAGACAAGAAGGGGTTGGGCCAGGGTGGAAAAGTTACGTTGACGACCTACTTAACGAACTTACACCCTGGTGCAAGCTCCCACACACAATTGTGGGTATACCCTCCAAGGAGCCTGAGTGAGTCTGGCCAACGTTGATTCTAGGTACCGTGAAGACTTACCCCTTCATAGTGACCTCGTGTAAGACCCTAAAAAGATAGGCTACTAAGGTTACTACCGACAATAATAATGCCTAGGGGAACAATCGACAGTCTGATCCACACATAAGGGCAGGGTATCTAGCCCGAAATCAGCTTGAGAGGCTTCCACTCATCATTGTGGGTATACCTTCAAGTGACCCCCATAATACGTGCAATCTCTACACCGATATCAACAAAGCAGGGTGAGTAACTCTGTCAATCTCAATGTGACCTCAGGTTTGACCCTTGTGTGAGAAGGGCTTCCCATGACAAAATGTTGCAAATAGAATTTGATACTCCTTATCACAAGATACTATTGTGAGTTTTGTGCTTTGGAGAGTGTGTCTCACTGCCTATTCCAAAGCTCTAGCCTAAATAATGTTGGTGTAAAAAAGCCCTAGAAAAAGTTGCTAGATGAATTTTAAAATTGCGCAGTATTATTAAAGGTTGTTGTTACTCAAAAGGAGATAGAAATGAAATTGATGTTGTGTGAGTCTTTGACCCAACAATGCGTAAATAGGGATGAATGATACAAATTTTGTTCGATGAATCCTATTTACAAGAGGGAAAGAGGAGTTTTCTAGAACAATGTGAACTGCGATGTATGATCTTCTCTGAAATGTAATATCAAACAATCATGATGCAAATTCTCTATTCGTTCTCTTTCAATACTTGAATGCCAATATTTTCGAATAAAAAGTTGCTTAAAAAAAGAAAATGTCTTTAATTTTTATTAGAAACCAAGCAACGGGGGTGGAACTAAGAAAAAGTAAGCAACCAACGAAAAAGAAATACACAACAAACACCCAAATCGATCTTTGAATGAAGACAAAAACAACAAACTGACAAGACCAGTCTCTTCAAATGCACATGGTTAACAATTTTCCAAGTAATAAGCAATTGAAAAGGACAATTAATCTCAACTTTTAATCCAATCAAAGGCTCCCGACCAAACAAGCACTCGGATTTCAAAATCGGAGATTATACACTTGTTAAGAAAAGGTCAAGAGGTAAAAATTGAGAAAAAATGATCAAGAAGAGCTTTCAATTTCCGAAAACTAATCATTCACGAGATTTGAAGTCAAGAAACATTCAATCACTGGCCAGAGAATTCTTTCTAGACACACCAACCAATCTGGGCATCTGAAGACACAAAAGACTTAAACCAAATTTTTTACAAGTGAGTTTGCAGTCTGACAGTGGGGTACAGTGCGAGAATTAAGGATTCTTGCAGGCTAGACATAGGCAGGGTGCGAGAAGTTCACACTGAACTGAACACTAGGGTGTGAACCTCAGTTATTCTCGCAGACTACAGAAAGGTGCAGTGCGAGAAGGTTTGTAATCAAGCAAATTTTGGAGAAATGACAGGACTTTTGAGGGAACTTTTGGATCCAGGGAGTCTATAAGGGTCTCCTCAAGACTCAGAGATTGATTGGGAATGAAAAAGGGTAGGTCAAGAGCAAATGGATAAGAAAAAACCACCAAAATGGGTTGTATCCCCAGTGTAGTTGCCAATTTTGTTATCGGATAAATCGGTAGGTGCAGACACTAACAGATCTCCCTAGATCCACCTGGATCTAGAACAAAATAGGACAGGACATGACTCTTTCTCTAAGTTGTGGTCATTGAATCTACTACTAAGAAGGAATGAGTGACATACCTTTCTATCGCTTCCTTAGGTCTCTGTTGTTTCCGCTTCACTCCGGTGCTCTTGTGAATTCAAGTCCAAGACAACACAAACCAACCAAAGTGAAGATAGCAAAGTATATTCAATGTCAACCTATGCATATGATCAAGGAGTTATGCAATAAAATAAGAGTGATTTTATGGAAAAGAGACATGTCATTGTATTATGTTAAATGAAAGTAGAAGATACAACCAAATCACCTTGATGTCGCAAGCTTCCTTTCAGTGACCCTTGGTTCCAACACACACACTTGCTCTGCACTTACATGAAGAAGATCCATTACAACTTGATAGACCAAATAGAGTCTTCAAGCTTCTATCCAAACAGATTTCTTCACACAATTCTTTCACCAATTCTTCATTCAATATTGCTTAACCTTTTCCATGAGAAACCTTTCAATATATAGGATAAGGAGAGATGGTTAAATGGATGAGGATGATCCCACTAAATCTGAGAAGTCAACAGGATGTCAACCATGTGAATGCCAACTTATTTTCTAGAAGATTCCCCTATAGAACCTTCGTGACCACTTCTCTTTTCCAAGCTTTGAAACAGGTTCGCACCCTACCTATAGAGAAAACTGTGAACAGTTCACACCAGAAGTTTGGGTTTCCTGCAAGAATGAAGGATTTTCGTACCCTGTAATACAGGTAGCCTGTGAACTCATCTTAAAAATGTGTTTTTTGGAAGAAGACAACAATCACTTTTCTCAGGCAAAAGGTCATTGTGGGAGCCTAAATACATCACTTGTAGAGACATCACCAGAGTGACCAAAATCATGTGTAACACTGGCCATAAGGGAAATCATTGTCTATGGTACATCAGTGATCCATCGAACCATATTCATTGCGAAAATGACTGTTCGATCTGGACCATTTTCCGAACTGGAAAATGCATGTCCGTGAGAAATCTCAAACCACTTCTCGAACTGGAAAGGAACTACTCATCTTGGACCATTTTTCGAACTTGAAAAATACTATCCATAAATCAATAACACATCAGTGCTCCCTCCCAACCTGGGAGTCATCTCTTCCTTTTTCAGTAAGGAAGTCTTCTCCACGAGCTCTAGCTTGAGTACGCAAACTCTTTCATCTTGGATAGAGGCCTTACCAAAATATCTGCATATCTTCTCATCTGTGGAGATATATATTGGAGAACCACTTCTCTTTTCTGGACTTCATCATGGAGAATGAAATGCTTGATCTCAATGTACTGGTTTTCTCTGAAGACTTCATATAGCTATGTTCAATACAATATATCATTGTTGGATTCATCCTTTGTTTCTTGCTAGCTCATAACATCATGGCAAGGGTCAAACTGGAACATATCCAAGTGGTACTTCTTCTGCCATCATGAGGGTTTGTCATGGATTAGAAATCCATCATCCTGAGCTTCTAAGTAACCATTCTGATACAATATCTTTGTTACAGAAAAAATTTCACGACGCTTATGTTGTGTTAAGCCCTAATATTGGCTCATTACCCCTTAATTGAGGCATATTACATTAGTAATGTTATTTTATTTATGTCAACTTTATTCCATTACTTGTAATTATACCTCCTAGTCTCCTATATATACCAAGGAGACATTTTCATTTGGAATCATCTTGGAATTGTACATTTATGTAGACATAAGAAGGTCGCCCCCTCGAAGAGGCTTACTATCTGAATTTATCTCTTTTTCAAGGCATTGAGTACTTATTCTGAGGTTTTTCTATGCTATATTGATATTTGGATCTTAACATATGGTATCAGAGCTCAAGGTCTTGGGGTTTCACTGCTACATCTGAGACACCTTGGAATTTTTGCTATAACTTTTTTTCTACAATGTTTCAGAAGGAACGTCTTGGAGGATATTTAGTAGACAGATCAAGGTACGTTGGATTAAAATTTCCGCTCCTGAGAACTTATAATTTTGAAGATACAACATGTGCAAGATAGGGTTCTGGAATCATCCTGAATTGAGTCATTGTGGAATTTTCTCTATAACAATTTTTATGTCATGTTTCAGACCCTGAACACCGGAGGATATTCACATAAATTAGTAAGGTATCTATGGTAAAATGTCCAACTTTTGGGTCGTCTTACATTTGTAGTTACACCTTGTGGAAGATAGGGTATCTGACTAGTCTAAAGAAGGTGTTCCAGGTAAAAATATCATAACTTATTCCTAGAGTATCCAAATTGAGTGAGACTAGTTGCATTGGCTAGTGGATAGTCTGTAGTATTTCTTGTCTGAGTTTTAGAATTTTATATCAATTATTTTGTGTGGGGCACGCTATACAAGTGACATCTCCCAGAAAGGCCAAAAATCAACAAGTTGTGGGGAAGTTACCGTAAATTCCGCTTGGCACATCCAATTTTGATCAGACCTGTGGCATTGCAGAGAATAAATATCAGATAATTACAACAACAACAAAATTTCATACCCATAAGGGCCGAAACTTTGGATATACAACAAAAGAAATATTGTCTAGCATAACCACCTCAAAATCAAGGTTCAAAAGTGATACTTGGCCAACATGCCACCCAAAAAGGGAAATTCTACACCAAGTAAGCCTCCAGATAATCCTACATGGACTCTTGATGAAGATGAAGAAATGCGTAGGGACATAAATGATTTACAAAAGAAGACAGTAACAAAAGATGAACTACAAGAGATGATGGAGGGTTTAAAAGGGGAGATCATGGAAGGATTGAAAATTTTCATAATAGAGAGGACACCTAAAAGTGAAAATGTATCCCATGAAATTCATGATGAGAACACAAGGAAGGTGAATCAAGAATGGAGAAATTCCAACTTTGGGTTGAAGACCAACCATGTTCCTAAGATCGATATGAGAAAGTTTGATGGCAAGGACCGAATCACATGGATACTTCAGATGGAGCAATTCTTTGATCTACATAATGTGCCACATACACAAAAGGTATGAATTGCTTCTTTATATTTAGAACCCAATCAATTTGTATGGTATCGA
>JZKD02S0345985.1:106531-123736 GCA_000966675.3 Picea glauca | reverse complement strand
TGTCGGCTTTATTCCATTAGTTGTAATTATACCTCCTAGTCTCCTATATATACCAAGGAGACATTTTCATTTGGAATCATCTTGGAATTGTACATTTATGTGGGCATAAGGAGGTCTCCCCCTAGAAGAGGCTTATTATCTGAATTTATCTCTTTTTCAAGGCGTTGAGTACTTATTCTGAGGTTTTTCTATGCTATATTGATATTTGGTTCTTAACATGTTGTGCATTGGAGGTTCTTTACCAAGTTATCTTCTTTCATTTGCATACAAGGGTCTCCTTTTGGTATACCTCAAAAACTTAAGGTTTCTATACACTTTTGTTTGATTACTCTATTGAAGAGAACAATCCTTACATTTGTCGTATGTAAACTCCAAACCATAGATATAGAAGGAGATATAATGTCTCAAGTAGAAGCATGTCTGGAAATGTTATCACCATAGTCCTCTCCCTCCCTCTGGGAGAACCTTTAGTTCTGGATCTTGCAATTCTTTCATTAATAAGTCTTCCATACATTGTTCTTCATCACAACTTTCATTTCCTCTTCTTGATTGCTTTTAGTGAGTTCATATTAGGCTGGTAGTCTTGTGATTCTCGATACAATGACTGGTTGTTCTAGATTTTCTTTCCTTTTTGGTATCTTCATTTTCTTCCTCGTGTTTCTCTTTTGCTCTTGGGTCCATGGAGTTTTCTATAGATTCCATACCCTAAAAATTCCAACTTTTTTCTTTCATCATAGGATCATGGATGTGGATGGACAACCAGTGATACTTTAAGGCTTCTTTTCGAAGAAGACTTCTTCTAAAGTCACTTTGAACATGTGTTGTTTTTCATGGTTGCTACCATGGATAGATGCTTCATCATCTTTAATGGCTCATATTATTTAGGATTATCTCCCTCCTAATCCTTTCTTCATGCATGAATGCATGCTCTTATTTTGGAAATATATAATCGACTCCCTCCATCTAGGAGATTCCACGCTTCTGCCTACATCCTTATTGCCTTCTGCAATGTGCCACAAATATTTTTCCAATTTCCTCTTGATTGCTGACTTCTTTCTGTTTTTACTTCTTCTAGGTTTCTTCAAGATTGATTTTGATTTTGGCTTATCTTGCAGTTGTTACTTATGTAATAGCTTCCACGTGAATTGTTACTAGGGTTTGTTGATGTACTTCATCCTTTCATGTGTATTGCCTGACTTGTAGTCATTGTGATAGCAATCCTTATCTTGTTGTTCTTCCATAGGTATAGTTTATCTTTGAACATATTATCTTCTAAGAAATAGATATGCAAGATATGTACAGAAAACATGGTATGTACAAGAACCATGAAGAGTATTGTTACCTTGTCTTAAAATAAGAAGTTTGTTTTATCCTGCTTGGTCTTCCTTGAGGGTTTCCTTTCTTTGGCAATTGATGCTTCGTGTGTCTCCTTCCTTTTCTTTAGCTCAGGACAATAATTATTGTAGTGACCATACTTTCGACAATTGAAGCATTGTATTTCTGACATATATTTCTCTTGTTTTGGCTTCTTCCTTGAATCAAACTTCCTTTTGTTCCTGAAATTCTTGAATCTTGTTGTGAAGGCTTGATTATCGTATTTCTTTTGAGGTTTCTCTTTTGCACTAATCCTTGATTCTTCTTGTGCACAACAAGTCCAAAGTTCTTCAAATGTTGGATACTCCTTCCTCGTGTTCATGCTTGCAGCAAATGCATCCCATGTCTTGGGAAGACCATTGCGTACTATATTTACCAATTCCTTCTTTGAGATGATTTATTCAATAGCTTGTAGTTGATCTCTTAACTGAGAGATCCTCACAAAGTATGATGTTATGTTGTCATCATCATTCATATTCATGTCACGGAGCTTATTCTTTAGACTCATTACTTTTCCAATGTTTATGACTGAGAAGAGGTTTGGTAGGGCATCGTACATCTTCTTAGACGAATCAAGATGGGAGATGTAGGGTATCAAGTGGTATTTTATAGAATCCACTATGATACTCATGGCATTGATTTCATTGTCTTTGAACTTCTCCATAACTGCAATGTTCTACGATTCCTTCTCTTTTCCTTCTTCAAACTCTAACTCCACAATCTTTCCTTTCACAATATCCAACACTTTATTATTGGCAAGGACGAGATCAATCCTTGTCTTCCATGCTCTGAATTTAGAATCCCCTTCTAACTTGTTTTCTGACTTCATTGAGTAAGTCATGGCTACTTTGACTTGGTCAACCCTAGATTTGACCAAAAACTCAAACTTGACGTCTTAGCTTGCTGAGAGTACCAGGAGATGCGCTAGGATAGAGCGCACTAGTCTATTCAAAAATTAGGTCAATCCCTTCACTTAAGGTGCCTCAACGAGAGGTTTAGGGTTTCATTGCTGCAACAAAAACTGGTTGCAACTGCAACTGCAACTGAGAGAATCCTCCCAATCTATCTTCCAGCGGTTAGACTGTTCGAAGATTGTGTGGGCCCATATCCTGTTAGAAAGTAATGGACGTGCTCATTTAACCATAGACAATATATCAATATTTTCACCCAACCATAGGTTGAAGCCACCCCCGAGCACCTTTACCTTGACAGAGAATCATTCTGGAAGCAAACCCTAGGCTAGATAGCTAAACAAAGGTGATGCATCTTTCTCCAAGGATAGTGCACCAAGCAAGAGTAATAAGAGCTGATCAGAGAGTCCAAACCATAACCAAGAGAGAGTCCAAGACAAAACCGAAATCTACTAGTTGCAGCAACTGCAACAATAACTCTCCTCCATACTTGCACACAAACTTTATAACTGGAGTGCGCACAAGTGTTGCTTCTGCAGTTCTGAGAATCCTGGCCAGAATGAAGACCGGCCTCCTATATTTATAGTATTTCTAGCAGACTGCCTGGGCTGACTTCTCATTCTCTGTACTGATTCTTTAGTATATAACATTTCCTTTATCCGACTTCTTCTCTTGGGGGCTAATAACCTAGTACAAGTCATTCTCTTGAGCCGACTTGTCTTCTAGGGTTATTAACCGATTAATTAGGGTTTCTTCTTGCTTTCCAGAATATTCTATTCTCGTCAGGTTTACACATGGAGGTAAATACCTCCCACAACTACCATAATATCAACAAATGAGACTCATGTGTAAGTGTGAATATGTATATATAAAGATCATGTATTCGTTGTAAGGAGATGTGAATTGTGATGTATGAATGTATTTGGATATTTGGAGGAGGTTCTCCTATTCTTTGAGGAGTTATTGTGTAACTCATATCTCTTATCTATATTGGAATTGTGTTCCATGATCACATTTTTGTACATGGTGTGTACTTCTAGTTTATTATTATATTTTAATCATTTGTATCATAACACCATAGATGCGAAAATATGTATGATTTTCCTCCAAGTACTAGTTACCCATGTATGCCAGAATCTTCTTGTCCCGCTTAGATAATATAGGACATTTTTGTCCGAAGATAAGGAAGTAGATCGATCCTATAAACAAGTCACAGATATGAGAATATGACCTTTTGTATTTACTCTCCCATAACATGCTGAAGTAGACATGCACTGGGGGCTCAGAGACTTGCCAACTAAGTGAAAACCCTGGGAAAGTGTTGCAAGCACATAAAACTTCTAGTAGGAATGATACCATATGAAATGTTGAAGCAGTTCCTAGTTGTGGTTTCTGAGCTTGACCAATTTTAATATTGATCTAGTTTGAAATGATGGATCCCTAGTTGAACAACCTTCCCCGCATAACAACATGGTATGCTAGAGGCAACCAAGCTTCTGAAAACTAGGAGCAATATTTCTCTCCACATAATCTCCATAATAAAATCATTACATACATATATGGCTCTGTCAGCCCTGTAATGAAATATCTTCTAGTTGACCTATTGACAAATTTCTTTTCTTCCCTACACTAGTTCCCTAGGATCTTGCTGGTGTTATATTTTTTTATAAAAAGTTACTACAAAGTCCTTATTGAGGGATTCCTCAATCTCGTGGAACTTGTAGCACCTGTTAACATCCCGTGGGAGAAAAGAACCAATACATTCCCCTTGGTCATTCATAATCCTACATTTTTTAGAGTCGGTGTGGTTGATGACCCATTCCACTAGCTCTACACATGGTAAAATTGGTTCCCTAGATGCTACTGAGTGCAACCTGGACTGTCTAATGAACGAGAACATTTCATGTTGGGTGTAGGCCTATTTTGACGAAATACTATTTTTGGAGGATAAAACACATAATTGGAAAAAGACAGCGAGAAGTAAAAGCAGCATGTGCGAGGAAAGCATGCAAGGCATGCATGTAGGGAAACCTAACCACATTAGGTTTAGGGTTTTTATAAAAGAATGTAACAATTTTTGAGTTGAGAATTAGTATATATACATACCTAGGAGGTATAGGTAGAGGTGGATAAGTTTTGTAATGTTTGATGAAGGAAACTATAGTATGATCTAATACCAATTTTATAAGTTGTTGAGTTGTAGGAGGGTCAAGCAACTAGATCCATAGGGTTAGATCGCAAGTTGAGGATCCTGGTGCGATCTAGTCAGCCTCACAGGGATCGTGGAACCTTTTTGTGATTGTATGATCAAAGACTGTAGTGCGCACGACGCCATATACTACAAAACCATAATAAAAGAGCCTAAGAGCCAGATCTTTGTGGACATAGCCCAAGAGGGGGTGAACCATGGTAATATCTACGTTATGTGATGTTATTGATTACATGTTTCCATTCTGTAAGTGGTTAGACTATGAATGGGTGAATGGATAATTATGTGAGATATGTTATATGTTAGATTTGTTAGAATGCATGCATAGACTTAACATGTGAATGAATAGTAAGAAGAATAGAAAGAACAACTAGATCAAGGCTTAAGAAGATGAATTGCAATCCGAGATCCACACTCTTTCCTAGACTGCAAGCATTTGAGCATTGCAGGCACGCGTAGAACTATCTTGGGTGAGACTACGCAGTACATTTTATGTGTTGTGTTTCTTTTAGGTTTGCCAGGACAGTCGATAGTTTTAGAGGGATTTGTTGGAATCTTGTTCAGATTTGAACATGGGTTAGCCCAAGAAGTAGTTAGAGAAGTAGTAACAACCAACAAATGGTTTTGTTTCCGGATGGAACTGCATGGGATTGAGTGAGTGGGATCCGTGAAAGAATCGTGAAGAGTATGAAGGTATAAAAAGGAATGTTTAGACCATGGAATCCAATGAAGGCGAAGATTGAAAGCTGGCTGAAAACCAAGGAGTTTGAGTTTGTGCAAAAGGACAACATAAACCCTAAAATAACATTACACAAATATTTGGACAAGTACATGTTTAGCGACCTACATGAGGTGTTTTTCTGTGATTTTCCACATGTGTTGCAGGAGAGGCTATTTAGGTTGAAAGATAACCACCCTACAAAACAAATAATATAGATAGAGTGGAATCCTATGGAGATCGTGCAGCTACAATAAGTGAACAACAAATTTACGCGTGCAATATATTTCTGGTTAGATTTTATTGTTGCAGGATTTATCACAGAATTTGCAGTAGATACTGTGAAGTATTACAACACAATAGAGCAAGAGTTCCTGAAGGGACCAAGAGGTAGGTATATCAGATCATTGTATACTTCCATCAAGATCCTACTGTATAAAAAAGGTGTAATGAATATGGCATAAAACAACTAAACTTCCCTGCGTGCATGGGGGAAGGGGGGAAGCACTGACAAGAACTGGAGAAATGGAGGAAGATATGGATAAAGGAAAGAAGGAGGAGGCCTTGGACCCAATCATGATGGAGGAAGACCAGATCATGGAAACAACTCAAAAAACATGCGGTGGAGTACCCTACCAATATAAGATGAATAATAAGAAGAGAGCCATAGCAGATATAGAGGGCTTAACAAGTGATGAAGAAGAGGTAGAGGATCTCTAGGCTGTGGAGCAGATTGAGGAAATATTGCACGCAATGTATGAAAAGAAGATGACAGGTCCAAGGGCAGGAACATAAGGAAAAAATATTATACATGTCAGTGCCAATGTGGAACCCATAACCCCATGTGCGACTAATACACCAAAAAGAATAACATCGTTTAGACAACTAGATTTTAGTGGAAGAAAGACAATAGGAAGTGCACCCAATCAAGGAGTAGCAACTAGAGGATCCAGTTAAGGAAGTAGTAGTCAAATATTCACATCGCGCGGAGGTTGTAGTTCGTTCATCACCGTTCAAGATGGTAGGACATGATCCCACCATCAGGTTATGCGAATTCAAGGGAGAGGCATTAGAGGATCATGAAAAGCACTTGTTTATCTATGATAAGATTTGGGAAGCAAAGAATATCATAGATGAGGATACAAAACTTGTGCAGTTATATATCACGTTAAGAGACTGCGCATTGGATTGGTACATGAGCTTAGCTGTAAACAGTCCACCAAGAACAACAAGGATGATTGCAGATGTCAAGAAGCTATTGATAAATGAATTTCAGAAGCCTAGTTCAAAAGATCAGTACATGAATGAGATGATTGAGATCAGACAGAAACCAGGAGATTATGTTTGGGAGATTGATCAGAGGTTCAAACAATTGAAGGGAAAATTGAAGTATGTCACGACGGATATGCAACATAGACATCTCTTTGTGAATTCACTGCTACCACACTTGAAATACCTTTTGAGGCAACAAAAGTTTCAAATGTAGGTAGAGGCTCTACATGAAGCCCTACAACTTGAAGAGAACCAATATCAGAAGACACATCCAACAATAGAGGAGTTGAAGGAGGATTTGAAGAACCTAACATTTCAACTAAGCCAGAATAGGGGCAAATAGAAAAGAGAAGTTGTTTGGTGCACCACATGCAGGACATAAGGACATCACAAGAATGAGTGCCCAACTTTCATGCAATACATGGAAACAGGGCTACAAAAACCTTTTCCAACAGGAGGACCATGGTGCGAGATATGCAAAACACGTGGACATGATCCATGTCATTGTCCAATGATGTAGAAGTATCAAACATTACCCAAGAGTTATATTGCAACTTTTGCAAATCAATGGGTCATGATGACAAAGATTGTAGGACAATGGACTTGATGTGGGAGAGAACATCAAACACCTATAGGGTGCAGGTAGAAATCATGATAGGACAAGTTGCACCTTAGTTTAACCAAGTACCACCTCCATACAACACTGCATAGCAGCAATATAACACTACACAACCTTAGTATAATAGCGTGCAGCCACAGTATAACCCTACGTAGTATAATCAGGTGTCTCGGTACAACGCACCACGAGCAGATCAAGGTGGATACAGAGGTGGAGGATGAGGTAGAGGATGATTTGGAAGAGGTAGAGGTACAATAATGTGCCACAACTACCAACATCCAGGACATTATGCAAGGAAATGTCCACTTCCACCTACGATATGCATGTATTGTCGCAGAGCAGACCATGATACAGAGGACTATCCAACATTATTGGGAAAAATTCAAGAAAAGAGAAATCAAAACAATCAGAATGTTCAGTGGATTTCCCTAAACATTGCACTCAAGGAAACACCTGCCAGATGGTGGGGTGCACACAAAGAAACAATTAATTAATGGTACCAATGTAAGCGACTACTGCGCATTAGATTTGGCGCAAAGTAGGGAAGCAATGAGATGCAGAGATATGATGGACATGGGACACCAACAGAACACTTGGAGAAGTGTAGAACACTATGGAGGATGACACCACCAGAGGAATGGCCTCATCACTTCATCAACACATTGGAAGGAATTCCAGCAAACTGGTATGTAGACCAAGAACTGCGCAAAGGCATTGTAGAATGGACAACTTTATAGAAAAATTTTATAGTCACTTTCGCATTTGAACTAAGAACCCCAACATTGATTTAGCACTCAAACAGATAAGAGGGGTGATATTTATTGATGAACCAAAGGTTGAACTTATGACAGAGTATCAACAACAGAACATACAGACAGTTAAGGAACTATTGTCATGATATCATGTGGAAGAAGAAGCACTAGAGGAAGATGATCCACGCAACATTCATATTACAGAAGTTGAAGGTGAAAGAGAGGTGAAAGGTCCACCGCTGGAATCAAAAGTGTTTTCTATGCTGATCAAGGTGAAGAAAGTCAACATTGGGACAAGTGAGAATCCCAAAATGGCCAACATTGGAGACTATTGGGATGAACAAATAGTGGAACAAATAACAGAGTTATTGCGCGAATACAACAACATGTTCCCAATGACCTTTACAAAGATGAAAGGCATAGGAGGAGAACTAGGAGAGATGAAGATACCTCTCAAACCCGAGGCTAGATCTGTCAGACAGAGACCTTATTGACTAAACCCAATATATAAGCAAAAAGTGAAAGCAAAAATTGACAGAATGTTGGAACCTGACATCATAGAACCAATGGAGGAATCTAAATGGATAAGCGCTATGGTAGTGCAAGAAAAGAAACAAGGGTGGATAAGGATTTGTGTAGACTGAGGAAACTAAATGATGCTTTCCTACATGACCCTTTTCCCACCCCTTTCACAGATGAGGTATTAGAGAATGTGGGAGGCCATGAGGTCTACTCATTTACAGATGGATTCTCAGGTTACCATCAGATCAAGATAGCCCCAGAAGACATGTACAAGACCACTTTTGCCACAGAATGGGGATCCTACCAGTACATAGTCATGCCTTTTGGGCTGAAGAATGCACCAACTATATTTTCAAGGGTTGTAATAGTTGCTTTTAAGGAGTTCATACATCTGTTTTTAGAAGTGTATCTGGATGATTGGACCGTATATAGTCTATTAAAAGACCATGTGGAAGTGTTAAGGATGATGTTGGAAAGATGCAGGCAATGTCATATATCATTGAATATCAAGAAGTGCATTTTTGGGACTCCTTTTGGAATATTTTTGGGACATATCATCTATAAACAAGGGTTATTGGTGGATCCTGCTAAGATTGTAATCATTGTTAATTTACCACCACCAAAATCGGTGCGCCAGTTGAGAGAAACATTGGGACATACATGTTACTACAAAAAAATTATAAAAAGGTATGTGTAGATCATTGCACCCATGGAGAAACTATTAAAGAAAGATACTAAATTTCAGTGGAATGAGGACTGTCGGCAAGGTTTGGACACCCTAAAATACAAAATGGTCACACCACCTATTCTAGTATTCCAAGATTAGGAAAAGACATTCCATTTTCATGTAGATGCATCAACTATATCACTTGGAGCAATTTTGGCGCAACCAGGAGCAGGGGATTTCGATCATCCTATAGCATTTGCTAGAAGAAAACTGTCAGAATTAGAGCAGAACTACAATACTACAAAAAGAGAAGGACTAGCTATGGTCTATGCACTTCAAAAGTTCAGACATTACTTAATGGGCAAACACTTTAAGATGTTCATAGATCTTTCAGCCCTCAAATACCTAATCAACAAGCCAGTGTTGGGGGGAGGATTTGTAGATGGCTACTGTTATTTCAAGAATTTGATTTTGAAGTGATAGTCAAACTAGGGAAACTGAATGCATGAACGGGTCACCTATCAAGGGTAACCAATGGAGAAGAACCTACCAACTTGGAAGACAACTTCCTTGATGCGTAGTTATTTTTAGTCCAAGTAGCTAATGAATATTTTATTGACATCATTGAATACTTGAGTACAGGGACTGCACCACAAGAGTTTAACACTGCGCAGAAGAAAAATCTGGTAGTCAGAGCCGTAGACTATCAACTTATTGTAGTACATTTATACAAGATGGGTGCAAACAACATTTTGACAAATTGTGTACTAGAACATGGAAGGCCTAGGATTTTGGCAGAAGCTCATGAGGGAATAGTTGGAGGACATTATGTAGGAAAATGTACCATGCAGAAGGTATTGCGCATAGGACTACGATGGCCAACAATTCACATATATGCTAAGGACTATTTCCAGAGATGTGATGTATGTCAAAGGGTTGGAAAACCTAATAGAAGGGATGAGATGACCCTAAGACCACAAGCAACTTTGCAGGTATTTCACAAATGGGCAATAGAGTTGTAGGACCAATTAATCCACCAGCAAAAAGATCAGGAGCGAGGTATATCATTACTACGACAAAATACCTAACAAGATGGGCCGAAGCAGCACCAGTAAAATATTGTAGCGCAGAGACAACAACACATTTTTTATTTGAGCAAGCGATCAGTAGATTTGGATGTCCAAGGATTTTTATGAGTGACCAAGATACTCACTTTATCAACAACACTATCAAGGCTATGAATGAGAAGTTTGAAGTCTATCATCAGAACAGTACACCATACCATCCTCAAGTAAATGGAACAATAGAAGCCTTTAATAAGATCTTGGAGAAATCTCTAACAAAGATCTACAATGTCAACAGGGATGATTGGGATTTGAATATATCAACGATATTATGGGCATACAGGACTACATGAAAAAAGTTGACAGGACAAACACTATTCAGGTTAGTGTATGGGCAGGAAGCAGTAGTACCATTAGAATTTTCAGTACCCAGTCTATGTGTAGCATCAATCACCAACATGACAGAAAGAGACATAGTTAAGGAAAGATTCAATCAACTAATGGAGATCGAAGATGATAGGATTCTAGCAGGATTTCATCAGGAGGTACAAAAAGAAAGAGACAAAGCTTGACATGATAGACATATCAAAAGGAAGAGTTTCAAGGAAGGAGACCTAGTCTTGATCTATGAAAGTAATTTTTTGCAACATCCTGGTAAATTCAAAATGCATTGGCTAGGGCCCTATGAAATAAAGACTATCATAGATGGGGGAGTTGTACAACAAAAGGATCTCGCAAGAGAAGAGCTAAAAGGAATGATCAATGGGAGTCGACTGAAACTGTACATGGACAATCGACCTCCTAGCACTTAAAAATTATAAGCGCAGTAAGAAAACATGTACATAGTGTATTATAGTAGAAGTTAAGTTAGAGAAAGTGAGAAAAAGAAACAAAAAAGAGAAAAAGAAGGAAAATGAAATACAAAAAAAATATTGGAAAATATAATGCGCAGCAGAAAGGGGACTCAACACGATGAAAGAAAAAATGTATGCGCCCAACGTACGGGTGATACACTACAAACTAAGGAAAGGTTACAACAAAGGTACATCGCGCACTCAAAAAGCTTAGTGTGATGGAAAAGAGACCAACGGTCAGAAAAAACGGAAATATGAAAAATGATGGTTACGGTAAAAAGGCGCCAATTGGCGACATTTATGAAATTAAATGGAACGTACGTATAAAGTGCCATTACATTAATCACAGCCAGGGAAGCTTGTCTGAGAAGCTTCATGACATTTCCTATATAAAGGGGAAATGCGAGTAGCATAGGACTCATTGTAAAATCGTGAAATTACAGAGAGATAAAGCACGCAAAGCGGAAGGGACTTAACGAAGGATACAAGGCGAATCAGTTGGGACCTTTTCGGAAAAAACTAACCAGTACCCACGATGGTACCACCAACGATGGGTGCGTCGAGCCAAGCAGGGAGGAAAACCAGAGGCAACATTAGAACACCATAGGAAACTATGGAAGTCAAACACGAAACCATAAAAACCAAGGAATTCGTCGACATGGACACAATTCCTTCACCACGGGAAGAAATAGTAAACCCTACACCAGTGGTGGAAGAGATACAAGCTCCAATGGTGTCGGCCATGTTGTTTGGTTCATTATCTTGGCATTGTATTGGCTATCTATATTAAGGAAGTTTTGTTGGGTTTTCTTCCCCTTGAGGGTTTCCCAAGATAAATACTTGTGTACTCTTGTGATTGTGTTTCTCTCAGTGATCTTGTCTATGTTATTGCTCTATAGTAACTAGAAAGGTAACCTAACAATAGCTTAAACCTTAACATGGTATTAGAGCTAAGCTAAAGAGAGCATCTTTCACAGGAAAAAGAAAAACATCACTTTTGTTGTACATGAAAATTAGGGTTTTTTATTAAAGAAGGTTTTCAACCTCAAATATATCTAGAAAGGTGCACCCTACCTCAAGGAACATTTTGGCATCCTCAACGCACTTTTTCGATGGCTAGATCTCCCAAAAAGTGAAACCCTAGTTTTCACAAAGTACTAGAAAACCAGAAGTACCACTGTATCAGAAGTACCAGAAAACTAGAAGCACTAGTCCAGAAATCTGCAGATCAAGTTTGGAGGGGTAAAAGTTGGATTTTTTGAAATCTAAGCACACCAGGCTACTCGCCTTAGTCTAGCGTATCTTTTGGTGAGTTCAGTTTTTAGATCCAAGTAATTTGATTTTTTTATTATTTCTATAGCCCGGAGGGCTAGAGTTTCTTCTACAAGAAAAAATGGCTACCAACATGAGGGTAGAAGACAGGCTGGAAGGATCTAGAAACTTCAGATATTGGAAGCATAGGTTGTAGATGATTCTAGACGAGAATGATCTCCTAGAACATGTTACAATGGGTGTACCAGAACCAGATGAAGAAGAGTAAAAGACCAAGCATAAGAAGAATGAAAAGAAAACAAAGAGAATCATGTCAAATTCAGTAAAAGATCACTTGATCCCTCATATATCCGAACTACAGACAATAAGGCAAATGTATGAAGCAGTCAGTGGATTATATGAAAGCAAAGACATTAGCCAGAATCTTACCTTAAGAAATCATCTTCGTAATATGAAGATGGACAACTCAGAATCTGTCACATCCTATCTTATGAGAGTTTCTCAGATCAGAGATCAACTTGCAACTATTGGAGATGTCATTAGTGACAAAGAACTTGTAACCACAACCCTAAATGGGTTTCCAACATTTTGGATTCCCTTTGTACAAGGAGTGTGTTGAAAAGTCAACAAGAAACATGTGTCTAATTTACTTTTCCCTTAAATAAATTGGACAATAAATATTAATCTATTATCTCATTTATAACTGAGTGAGTTGGAATTTTAACAGAATTATAAGTGTAGTTAAGTGAGTTAAGATCAGTTGTACTAGTTGCAACTAAACTTGCACTAGTGAGAGTTCAGTGAATTAATTATTAATTAATTCAAAATCAGTGAACTCACATGCAACTAAAGATTCGCCACGGTTAACTACATGCATGTCAGATCTAGTGGAGACCCAGTTGAGATAATAGGTGAAAGGGACAATTTGGATATCAGTTGTGATTTGAGTGAAGTGCACTCATGCAATCACACATGCAATGGATATGCTCATGAGCATGTGCAAACTAGGCAATTCAAATTCATTGTGAGAATTCTAATTGTAGGGATTGTGCAGAGGAGGCAGGTTGTCTGGACACAGAGAATTGGCACATGTATTTGTTGATTTGTGTATGATAGTGTGAAACGTTTGCATTGTACTGAGAGCTCTTGGATTAGAGTTTTGTATGAGATTGTTTCGTGATCCATGATATACATAATATATGATAGTGGGGTTTTTAGCTTTACGCTTTCTCGAAAAAACTTATGTGTTACGTGTTCTTGATATTTCACTTTGTGATCGTGGTTTAATTTTCCGCAAGAATATTAGTAGAAGGGATTTTGTATTTAACAGTGACATATAATTGTTAAATCAGGAGATCACAGTAAATACTTAATTTGTATTGAAATTTCTACATGGTATCAGAGCCACAGAGCCATGGAAGTGAGGTGCAAAAATAATAGTATTTTCGCAGGTCTCGTCTCTAGCAGGGTGTGAACCTTAGTACTGAAAACTATGCACATTTCTAGGAGCAGAAATTCTCGCACCCTACTGAAAGGAGAGGTGCGAACTTCATCAAGATTCTCGCGGGCTGCTCAAAGGAGAGGTGCAAACCTCCCTCGCCCCACTGTGCATTACAGTGCAAACTTCCTTGTGATTTTCACAGGCTATACACTGGTAGGGTGCGAACTTCCTCCAAGAGTTCGCAGGCTAGACACTGGTAGGGTGCAAACTTCCCTTAGGCTGCTCTTAGGTGGGGTGTGAACCTCCCAAGGCAAGAGGAATTGCAGCAGTTCAGTTTGTGGTTGGATAACATTCGAATTTGTAGGACTTTCTTGGTGCGACAGTTGATTCAAGATCGGAATGTCAAGATCGGAATGTCTTTCATAGGCTTAAGGTTGGAGTATGCACTCGAGGGTAGCTCGAACTACATTGCTTGGAAGGAGAGGATGGAAGCAATACTCGAAGACAATGGCTTGAAGGAATACATTGACAAAGATGTTCCTAAGTCGAATGCAACAGACACTGCAAATCTTGATGCATGGCAAAAGAAAGTGGCAAAGGCGAGGAGGATTTTGTTGGAGGGAGTACGAGACCACATTGTCTCAAGTCTTCATGGGAAAACCACACCACATGCAATGTGGAAGGTTTTGACGGATCTGTTCCAAAAGAGAAACGACCATAGGAAATTGGCGCTCAAAGATAAACTCAGGAAGATCAAGATGGAGAAGGGCGACTCCATTCCAAAATATCTCACGAAGTTTGTCCAATGTTGGGATGAGCTTGGAAGTGTGGGAATAATAGTCGTTGTTGATGATTTGGTGAGCTTGGTGCTCCTAGGAATTTCCAAGAGTTGGCATAGTTATCAAGACTCTGTCAATGGAAGGGAAAAATTGTCAGATTGGGAACGACTATGGTCGGATCTAGTGCAAGAGGAGTTCAGACGGAACACTAGAGATGGATCTTCATCAAAGAGTGATGATGAAGAGGATTGTGCTTTGACTGCCAAGGAAAGGAAAAGGAAAGGGGAGAAATTCCATTCAAAATCCAAGTCTAAAGTCAAGAATTTAGATTTGTCCAAAGTGAAGTGTTTTCACTGTCACGAACATGGGCATCTCGCTACTAACTATCCGCAAAAGAGGAAGAACAAGACAGTTGTTGGTGCTACAACTGGTGAGGCTCTTGTCTCGCAATTTGAACTTGACTTCTCTTTGATCGCATGCATGGCTTCAAGTGCATCGGGATCAGTGTGGTATTTGGATAGTGGCGCTTCCTACCACATGACGAGAGATAACGAGTCTTTCAGTGACTTGGAGGAGAAAGAGCTCAGAATGCATATAGAGATGGGCGATGATGGACGATATAGTGTGACTGGTATTGGTACCATTACCTTTCAGAGGGAGTCAGGTAAATCATTTCAATTGAACAATGTTATGCATGTTCCAGGTCTGAAGAAAAACCTGGTCTCAGTCGCAATGTTGGAGGACAGAGACTATGACGTTGTTTTCAGTGATGGAAAAGCTTTTTTGTGACATAAAGCAACAGGTCAAGTCAAGAAGTTAGGGATTCGAGTTAAGAATGTCTACATGTTGAAGGTAGATGGTTGTGGTGCCATGATGAGCAAGGCAGAAAACGTAGTGAGCCAGGACAAGGGCGAATTATGACACAGGCGATTGGGCCATCTTCATCATGGAGCCTTGAAGATCATGCAACAAATATCTACTGGACTTCCAAGGGGAACACTTGCTCAGTTATATCAGTGCAAGGGGTGCACCCTGGGGAAGTATGTAAAGTCCACCTTTCATGAAAAGGACTCGATGATCCTGGAGAGAATTCACACAAACGTGTGTGGACCATTCTCGGTTGCTTCAACAACGAAACATAGGTATTATGTTATTTTTGTGGATGACTTTTCTCGTAAATGTTGGATATTCTTCATGCAGAAGAAGGACCAAACATTCTCAAATTTATGTGAGTTTAAAGCATTGGTGGGAAAGAGTCGGGGAAGAAAGTGAAGGCTCTAAGGAGCGATAATGGTGGAGAATACATCTCTAACGAATTCAAAGACTTCTGCAGCAAAGAAGGAATTCGAAGAGAACTCATAGCGCCTCATAACCCACAACAAAATGGGTTCATGGAGAGAAAGAACAAAATGATCGTGGGTGCAGCACGAGCGATGTTGCATGATCAGGGCCTACCAATGCATTTGTGGGAAGAAGCATGCAATACTGTGGTTTATGTGCAGAATTGTTGTCCTCGTAGAGTACTTGGCATGAGTACACCTGAAGAAGCTTTCACTGGTAAGAAACCTGATGTTTCTCATTTTAAAATTTTTGGCTCATCTATTTATGTGCATGTGACCAAGGATGACAGGAAAAAGCTGGAACCGACTGCTGAAGTTGGGATATTTTTCGGGTACACAGAAACACCCCATAATTATCGTGTGTATTTGTCGAACATTAAGATGACTGCTATGCGACAGGATATAAAATTTGATGAGGGGAAAGCCATGCGGTTGTCGCTTGAGAGGGAGCTAGACTTGCATGCAGAAGAGGAATTGTTGGTTCCCAAAGATGAGTATCAAGATGTGGATTAGCCACATGAGGAGGTTCATGGAGTGGAGAAAACCACTCAAGCAGAGCCATCCATCAAAAATGGCATAAAGCGCACCACGGAAGTTGACAGATTGAGACTAGATGCTGCACAGAATGTAGGAGCCCCTACTTCACAGCACAGACAGAGACAGTCTCCTGATTGATTTGTTGGATACATGGCTCTCATGAGCAAATGTATTGTGACTGAACCATCTTCCTTTCGGGAAGCAGTGCAGGATCCCACTTGGGTTGATGCTATGGTAGAGGAGTATGACTCCATTGCCAAAAATAGTGCATGGGAAATTGTCCCAAGACCGATTGATAAATCGGTGGTAGGTTCGAGATGGATCTACAAGGTAAAGCAAGCTGTTGATGGGAGTGTGGAGAAATACAAGGCCAGGTTTGTGGCCCAAGGCTTCTCACAGATCGAGGGGATAGATTATGATGAGACCTTTGCATCTGTCGCAAGGTACTCTTCCATAAGATCCATCCTTGCACTCTCAGCGCAGATGGGCTGGCACATTCATCAGATGGATGTAAAAACTGTGTTCCTCAACGAGATCATTGAGGAAGAAGTGTATATTGAACAACCAAAAGGTTTTGAGACCTTTGACAGAGATTTGCATGTGTGCAGACTCAAGAGAGCATTGTATGGGCTGAAGCAAGCACCTCGTGCTTGGTACACTCGAATAGACAACTATTTCACTGGATTGGGCTTCACCAAAAGTGTAGTGGATGCAAACCTATACCAAATTGTGGTGGAGGGTAAGATTTGAATCATTTTTCTTTATGTTGATGATTTAATACTAACTGGTGATGAGCAACTGATACACTCATGCAAGGATGACCTTGCAAAGGAGTTTGAGATGAAGGATTTGGGCCTTCTTCATTATTTCCTTG
>JZKD02S0345985.1:66364-103167 GCA_000966675.3 Picea glauca | reverse complement strand
TAGAGAAGGGGAATGAGAAATTTTCCAAGGTTGGCCTTTGTCCAAGTGTTGAGTTTTGGATACTCTAGGGACATGCTAGAATACCCTCGTAGAGAGGGGTGTGACCACCCTCGTATAGAGGAATGTGGATTTTTCTCCAAGGGGTAGCGGGAAGATACTCTCCTCTGACCAAGGATGGAGTAGCCTGGAACACAAACCTTGACCATGTGGAATGGTTAGTTGGATATTGAGGTTTGTGTCGTTATCCTACGTGGATCATGGAAAGGGAGTCTAGGTTTGCCCAGGATAGGATCATAGCTTCTCTAGTTCATGTGGGATGACTAGGAGTGAAGCTATGGTAGTAGTCATCCCCAGTGGATGGGTGAGATATATGACTACAAGAGAAGGGAGAACATTAAAGGAAAGGAAAAGCTCATAGAATATCTTTTGTGTGAAGATAAGACATCTTCTGTGTGAAGATAAGAAAGAAGTATCTTCTACCTGAAGACGAAAGAAAGAAAGAATATCTCCCACATGAAGATAAAGAAAATAAAACTTTCGATGATTTATAGATATGCCAGTTAGTGATCATGATGCCAGATGACCAAGTGGATGCCTCCAGTTATCCAGTTGATGATGTTATCCAGTTGATGATGTTACCCAGTTGATGATGTTGCCTAGTTGATGATGTTATCCAGTTGATGATGTTACCCAGTTGATGATGTTATTCAGTGGATATTGCTACCTATTTGATGTTGACCTCCAGTGGCCTGTCAAAAGATAAAGAATATCCTTCTTGTTAAGAGGGAGTGTTAAAATATTGTGTAACTTAAAAGAATATTCTTATCCCCTTTTGTGGATAAAGATAAAATATATTTATTATTGATTAGATCAATCCCCTTTTGTGGATTGATCATGTCGGGCATTGTAATTGACCAAATCCCCTTTTGTGGATTGGTCAAACCCTAATTGTAATAGGCTAAATGAAAAGACGACCCCAAAATATATTAAAGTGGTTATAACCACCCAGAATGAGAAGTCGGCCCAGCCAGAATATATTAAAGTGGTTATAACCACCCAGAATGAGAAATTGGCCCTGCTAGTGAAAAGACACCTATTCAGCACCTGCCAGTTTGTATAAATAAGAGAGGTCATCGCCTCGTTTGGACACACACCTCAGCTCACTCATCTAGTGCACAAGTATTGAAGGAAGCTGCAGTTACCAGTTGTCGGAAGAAGGAAGAGAGAGAGAGGCACATCCTTGGGAGAGGAATTTATATGTTGTTTGGTTCATTATATTGGCATTGTATTGGCTATCTATATTAAGGAAGTTTTGTTGGGTTTTCTTCCCCTTGAGGGTTTCCCAGGATAAATGCTTGTCTACTCTTGTGATTGTGTTTCTCTCAGTGATCCTATCTATGCTATTGTTATCTAGTAACTAGAAAGGTAACCTAATAATAGCTTAAACCTTAACACAAATGACACGGGAAACCCATAGAAAATTGTGACAACTGAGGGAGCCCAGCAAAGAAATCATGAATCCACTACGTGCACTGAGGTTGCAGCCCCCAAACCACCCGGAGTAGAATCTGCACAACAACATGAGGTCTTGGTGGAAGACATTACCGGCCAAACAGACCCTGATGCGGGAAAGAGACAGATGGAGGTTGGGTCCTCAAGTCAACCGCCAAGAAGAAATGGAAACAACCCAAGGTGTCATCCCCGCACGGATAACCTGACTCAGCCATCGTACTATCGCGCATTCCAGAGGGAGTGCAAACCACGCCGACACTTCTGCGATGTATGGAAAAGTTGAAGTACTCAGACCATGACATGGATAATGACAAAAAATTCCCTGAGTTTTCCCAACAAGTGTACCTTGACATCATAGGGACAGGTCCCTTTAGAGACCCAATCTTGCAACCAAAGCCATGGGCATCTGGCCTAGCCAACACAAGGATTCTAAATCAGCTTCAGATTCCCCATTTTGGAAGGGAGAAAGAGGTAAAAAATTGCGTGAAGTAGTTGATGGCGGTCCTCCATAGAGGATTACTATGGTTGGAACAACCCGTCTCAATAGACGTGGAGCTTATATCACTCATCACAGGTCTACCATCAATGGGTGAGAACCACGCGCAATACCTCAATAACAAATCAAAGGATAAAGCCTTGGCTAAGGAGATGAAGAAAACCTATGGTAAAGAGAGGGGTTTGTACGAGATCATAATGAAAAGGATCAATGATGCATCGACAAGGATGGCCTGCAAAATGGTCAGGTAATGCCGCAAGGAGGAAGTCCCCACTGGGGTCGTCACATTTGCAGCGCAGTGCACTAATGGCACTTCACTCAGCTGGGCCCCCTATTTGTTAAACTTATTCCTCGACGACTGCAAAGATGCACAAGACTTGGGGACAAAGTTCCACTACTTGTGGCTACTCATGTTGATTGTGCTAATGGGGTGGAGGGAGCCCGCATACCCCTACTTCTGTGATCGGATAGGTCGTTTCCACGCAGCGCGATACACATTGTTGGGGAGAAACTTGGAACCCAAGCATAGAAGTGCCAACACATGTACATTTTCTAGGTACTTTAGTGAAATACAACAGAGTATTGCAAATACTTGGAGAATTACAATAGAAGAAAGGGAGGGTGATGAAGAAGAATACATAGGCAACGCAAAAGAACATTGCCCCACAACAGAAAGAATAAGGAGGGGGGGCTACTGCGACGTAGGGAACCCCCTCAGCATCCACTCCACAAGAGACAGGGCCCCTAAGAGACCAATCATACATACAAGAGGCTCGCACAAGAAGGTAAAAGCACACAAAGAGATCCCAGAATATATGATCACCGAGGATGATGCAGACCTCATGGCAGAAAGGGTGCAGGATTGCACAACGAAAGAATTTGAAGAAGCCCAACACTAGAGGGGAAAAATACAAGACAACCTAGTAGGAATAAAGTAGGTCCTTGAGAAGATTAGGAAAACGTAGAGGCAAGAAAGGGGAACAAAATTATTCCCCGAAGCATTAACAATGACAAGGACTACGTCGAACAAGGAGGATACAGTTAAGACTGTCGCCTAGGTGAGTCCAATTTTTAGAGTCATAACTGATATGCTGCAAATGGATGAAACTGCAACATAGACGACATTGAAAAATTTGGCGCAAGTAGAGATGGTATTAGCAAGAATACCTACCAAGGAACTGTACAGACTCCAAGTCAGTGTCATGTAGGAGGTACAATCACTTGCAAGAACAGATGCAAAAGAACTACAGGAAACAAGAGATGGAAAAGAAACCTTGAAGCTGGTGATCGAACAGGTTCAGTTCAAAACCAAGGAACAAAAGGATTGCGCAGAAAAAATCGAACAGAGGGTGACAATCGTCTACAATAACATCCCTGACAATGTGTAGACCGAGAACACAAGCGCAGTGGAGAAACTCAAACTTATTTCCCAAACCATCGAACATTATAGGCAACAAATTGAGGAATTAAAGGAAAAATTGACCCCTACAACTCCTCCTGAGGTAAGGGAGGAGAGGAAACAAGAAGCTACACTCCAAATAGCAACAATGGAGGAACAATTCAACGAAGCAACAAGACTGTTTGATAGAGCGATGCAGTTCTGGACAATGTTTGATGAGGATGAGCAGGTCCAACAATGGGACCAAGAAGAGGAAAGGACAAGTACGACCATGCAAGAGCTCAAGAACAGACGGAAAGCAATGAGCATCACAGAGCACCTGAAAGGTAATCAAGACTTAAAGAAGTTGCAGGTAGATCAAAAAGCAGCGCAGAAGCAAAAAAAGGAGAGACATCCGGAAAGAGAACCCCTCCAGGAGCAAGTAGCACAAATAATCGTGCAGTTGGAGGAGGAAAAGAAGAACATGGCGCAAGCACAGACGTAGTGCATAATAATGATACAATAGGAGGTCATAACGCAAGCACTAGAGGCTCTAACAGAAAAAGCCACGTAGGTCCAAGACAAAGGAAGGGAACTTGTAGACAAGTTCCACAACCTAGCAAAGTTTGTCCAGGGAACGCATAATGCCTAGGTGGCTTGGGACAAACCACATGTCAGTGTTGGGGGCCTGTTGGGGGCAAGCCTATTTTGAGGAAACACTGTTTTTGGAGGATAAAACCCAGAATTGAAAAAAGACAACGGGAAGGAAAAACAACACATGCAAGGAAATCATGCAAGGCGTGCATGCAGGGAAACCTAACCACATTAGGGTAAGGGTTTTTGTAAGAGAATGTAACAGTTGTTGAGTTGAAAATTAGTATATATAAGTACCTAGGAGGTAAAGGTAGAGGTGGCTAATCTTTGTAATGTTCGATGAAGGAAACTACTATACGACCTAATACCAATTTTGTAAGTTGTTGAGTTGTAGGAGGGTCAAGCAACTAGATCCCAGTGGTTAGATCGTGGGATGAGGAGCATGGTGTGATCTAGTCATCCTCACATGAATCGTGGAACTTGTTTGTGATTTTATGATCAGAAAATATAGTGCACACAACACCATATACTACATAACCATAATAAAAGAGCCTAAGAGCCAGATCTTTGTGGACGTAGCCCAGAAGGAGGTGAAGCACGATAATATTTGTGTTATGTGATGTGATTGATTGCATGTTTCCCTTTTGTAAGTAGTTAGACTATGAATGGATAAATGGACAATTTTGTGAGATATGTTATATGTTAGATCTATTAGAATGAATGCATAGACTTAACAGGTGAATGAATAGTAAGAATAATAGAAAGAACAACTAGATCAAGGCTTAAGAAGATGAATTGCAATTCTAGATCCCCACTCTTTCCTAGACTGCAAGCATCTGAGTATTGCAGTCACCCATAGAACTATCTTGGGTGAGACTGCACAATACATCATGTGTGTTGTGTTTCCTTCTGGTTTACCAGGAGGGCTGATAGTTTTAGAGGGCTTTGTTGGAATCTTGTTTAGATTTGAACCTGGGTCAGCCCAAGAAGTAGTTAGAGAATGAGTAACAACCAACATCACATCGTCAACCTCTCTAAGTATAGATTGTTATGGGGGATTGATTAATGGTATTCTTGGTCTTTGAACTTAATGAATAAATCATTCTAGGAAGGAATTGTTACCTATGTTACAAATCTGCCTCCTATGTGTGGCTCTGTGTCCCAAAACAAAGACACCTTTATGGAAAGCTTCCTCGATGGGAGTCTAATGAGTGCCTCTCTACTCTTTGATGTTGATGGTTCTTCTACTTGTTATGGGGTAGAGTTAGAATCAACTTCTGCATCTCGAGACCTGGTCCTTGGCTTCTTCAATGATCTTCGTGTTGGAGATCTTCTAGGAGGCATTTTACCTATAATATACCATAGAAAGAGGAATGAGTGATAGTGCTTTGTTGAGGAATAACTAATTCAAAAAGAAAACAAGGCGTATCTATTACCGAGAAATATAGTGAGAAATGTGAATGATACTTACCTAAAATATAATTGTATTACCTGCAATCAATGGTTAGAAAAACCTCATCTATGACACAAGGTGAACATAGTTTAATTCCTTAAGGTTGCAGAGCGAGAGCAAGTTTCGTTTGCACACACAGAAGTTACAGTCGCTCTTTGGTTAACAATGAAAACCATTTGGAGCAAAACACAAGTTAAGTGACTAAAATCTTTGAGTGTGGGGAGGGATTATGCGTATCTATGGCGTTAAATGCTCTCGTGTATGCTTCATCGGCCTTTAATGGCTGAATTGATACGCAAATAGGTCTATCGAGAATTTTGAAAAGTTGTCATTTGGCACGTTTCAAGCTCATCATTGTTTGATGGTATGAGTAGTTTGTGTATAACTTAACAATGAGCCCCAATTCGGCCAAAGGTTTTGGAAGTCCATACATTATGATGATGTGGAAATCATACATGTCTCGATGACTAGATATATAACGTGGAAAAGAAAATAAAAATAGGTGATGTGTTAACGTGAGATTGGTAACATGGCATGTCGATATGTCGCATGTTGTGGAACTCAATAAAACCATAAGAAACAGATCAGACGTGACTTAAGATTTTGACGATTCAGATCTATTCGTGCTTAGGGTCGAATCATTAGGATTTTTTCTAGAGGGGAAGACTCATCGACCTCGAGGAGTTTCATCTCCTTTTTCATGTTGATTTGATTATCAGCTAACACCTATGAGTACATTAACGATCAATGAAAAACGTTTGTGCGAAAAAATCAAAGTGTTGTTGATCCTACCGACATCTGATGAGTTCATCGGCATCAATGAAAAGGATCCAGGTCGATATCGATGGCCACCCAACTATTCTAACTGTCTCATCTTGGCATTTTTTTCCTAGTATTCGAGTCCTGAACTTCCAGGCTGTTTTAAGGCCCTAAACAACGTTTTTCGGGATCGCCACAGTCAAATTGTACACAAATTTTCAGAGTTTGACAGTATACCATGTAGTCCTCGGATAAACCTTTCCAACAAGCTATCATGCGCCTAAAACAAAGATCATATGCAAAATTTACGACCCCGAGAATTTGATGTACTAACTTACCCCAACGGGGCCCACATGACTTTTGGAACTTCATCTCCTAGGGTTAGTTTTTTGGATGTCTAGGGTTTTGGCATTCATGTTTATTGTAAAAAGGATTTCAGAGCCTCATTGTAATCATCTTCTTGCGAATGAGCGTATCTACCACATCTCTTCTCAGAGATAAGTTGTCACCGTTCTAGCAAGCTTGTTTCAGTCTGCATTTTACAGTTTTAACATATTTCTTATTTAATAGAAGTCAAGTTTTATCGTATCTCTGTGTTAAGATTATAATTATGTGTTTTCATTTCGTTGCACTCATAAATCCAGATCAGAAAAGGAGTGCATACTATCGAAACATTCCATCAAAACCCTTGATCGCCGATGATCATAAGAGTATCCATACGGTGATGATGTGGCATGACGCGACGTCTACATGGCATAAATATAGTACGAAATATGACGTGGAAATTTATCATGGAATTTTACATTGGAAGGTACGAAATTTAATGTGGAAGGTGACTTGACATCGAACATGGTAGTTGTGACACTCTCTGATCAAGGCCCTTTCATATGATAAGTTTTAATGACCATGATTAATCCAGTCTCTCAATCAAATGGTTGATAGCGATGCACTTCACACCTTTTCCTATCGGTGACTCCACATTTGTATTGGACTTTGTTCTTATGCATGGGATTTCATATGATATGTTTTAATGACCATGATTAATCTAATCTCTCAATCAAATGGTTGATAGCGATGCACTTCACGGCTTGTCCTATCGGTGACTCCACATTTGTATTGGACTTTGTTCTTATGCATGGGATTTTAGCTGACGTCTATGGTCGCATCAGCGATTGGTCGAATACATGACCATAAACATAGCTAACGACAACCCCCGACGCCGATAAAACAATCAAAATTTTCTATAAGACACCGTTGGGTCGGGCCTTTTGTTGCTATCTCTCTGTTCAAAATCCCAACTTGATACTTTCATCGATCCTTTTAAAAATCAATCTCTTCAACTCTTTCTGTGAGTTATTCCTTCTCATTAATTAGCCAACATTGCATAGATATGAGTGCTTCTTAGTTGAAGTTTTTCTTTAAGCTTCAGTTATTGATAAAAATGGAAAAAGAAAACAAAAATGTAAAGGAAAGCAAAATGCAATAAAAGAGCCAAAAAAGATAGAAAATCAAGAAGTCAATTTTTCTTTAACGATGTGTCGAGTGCTCAACAAGTCGGAAGATTCTAGTAAGTCTTGTTACATTAGTTTTGTTCACATTATTACATAGGCCTTATTTACTAATTTTGGCCTTTATTATGTAACAAAACATATTATTTTGTCTACTTAAGGGGTTAGGGAGGTTAGGATCCTAGCATGCTCTCCTCCTTGAAAAACAACCTTGTCCTCAAGGCTTGAGATGTGGGAATCGTTGCATAATGGCGGTTCGCTCCCATGTGGCATCCTTAGGTTTTTGTATCCTTACACTGTACTAAAACTTCTTGAATTGTGCATTGATGGAGACGATGCTCGTGTTGAGCCAATATTGCTTTGGGTTGCAACCAAATGGATCCATCTTCATCCAATTATGGGAGACTACTTTGAATCTCGCACTTGGTTCTAATCACTTTCTTTAAGCAGGAAACATGAAAAATTGGATGGATCTTAGAGTGTCGCATCCCTAGCCACCTTCTGGGCTATGCCACTTAAATTTCAAACTCTGATACAAATTTAAATTATAAAAATACTCTGCAAATGCACATATTCGTACAAAATAATAACATAAAAACACATGCAACATACACAGGAAAAACCCATGAAAACAAATGCATAAATATTAACATAGCACATGAGTTAACACAAATTGACACTTATCTTTGATTAAAATAACACCTACTGCGTGTAGGCCTTCCACGTTCCTCCCAGCCTTAGAACGTATTGCTCATAACTCTCAGCGGTGGGTCACCCCCAAGTTGGGACTAAACTCTACCCGGTTAAAGGATTCCTAACCCGACTAAGGTATCTCAGACAACAGGAAAGCTCAGTCATGGGTGCCAACTCAAACTAACAACCTACAGTCCCTCATTCCCCACATGCATGCCCCACCCTAGGAAGTGTTCCCCTTCTTTTCTCAACAGTCCCTTAGCTTCCCCACTTCCCTTCCAGGGCTTCAACAACAGGCCAGACAAGAAGTCTCAGAGTCATGTAGCTGTAGTTTGGCACATTCAGGAATCAATTCCTAGAAATTCTCTCACCTGGAGAGAATGCTCACGGGTATGTTAACCCGCCTCTTCAATATCCTACAGGCCTAACAACCCGCTTCTTCAGTCTAGCTCCCAGCTAACCATGCTACAGATACGGTGATAGTAACAGGAAGGTATGGAAGACAACTGAATGAGTGAGTGAATGATGATGGAATGATAGGAAAATGAACTAAGTCCAAACTATATGTATGCATGTTCTCAACTTAACACTTGTCATGTTGAGAACTACCTTGGTCTACTTGTCCCCATCCTTAGAACTTACAATAAAATAACTATCCATGTTTTATCCTCTAAGAAATATTAATATAATATTCCTTTGGGTTTAAGCCCCCCCTTAACTTAGCCCCTTATCTCAACTTTTATTCCCCTTTCCCTAAGTAGTGGAGTTTAGCCCCCCATACTCTTTTACATGGTTGCTCTGTCACAGTGATGTGTTTTTCATGAATATTTGCGTGTGATTTACATTTATAATACAACCATATTGCCCTTTTTGTATCCAAGCTCACTAGCCTAAAAAACATAAACATATACACAAAGGATCTCTGGACTCAAGATCACGCACTGAAGTTGATGTGCGTGATATCCTAGGATGTGCGCACTTCTTCTTTTAGTACACAACACATGTGTGTGTTATACTATGGAATGTGCGCACCAAACTAATTCCAAGGATGAATATAAAACAACTTACCAACTTGTGTGTGTGTGTGTGTGTACATTCATATTTACATTTACAGTTGGGCTTCGACCTAGGGGTATTACATTTCCCTCCCCCTTATTTATGCACTATCCTCAGTGAAGTATATACACATATACAATCAAAACTTTCAAAAGTCTTCAAAAAGATGCAGGTACTCTACTCGCATAGCATACTCATGCTCCTAGGTTGTGTCCTCAGGACCGTACCAGGTCCATTGGACATTTAATAGACCTATGGTTCAATTCTAGAATTGCTTGATCTTTCGATCTAATATGCACAACAAATGCACCTAAAAATCGCCTTCTTGCTCCACCTGAATCACATTCCAATCAATGACATGATTAACATTATGTACATACTTTTTAAACAATGATATATAGAATACAATATGAATACACATTGATGCAGGTAAGGCAAGCATGTATGCTACAGGCCCAATCCTTTCTCTTGGCCTTGACTTTTAAGAACACATGGTCACCCACTTTAAATTCTCTGTGAATTTTACCTTTGTCAGCACAACTTTTCTGCCTATCCTGGGCAACCTTTAAATTTTGTTTTATTTTCATCATTTTCTCTTCCATTTCCCTGAGTAATTATGTCCCAACCACTGCTTTGTATGCTAGGTTGTCCCAACTTGCAGGCGTGTTGCACTTTCTTCCATAAAGTGCCTCAAATCGGCTCATATTTAAAGATGTTGGGTACCCATTGTTATAAGCAAACTCCACCAAATGAAAATAATCCTCACATTTGGATGGTTTATCCATCACATACATCCCCAACATATCGTCAATCACTTGATTCACCCTCTCTGTTTTCCCATATGACTTTGGATGATAAGTTGTGCTAAAATTCATATTTGTTCCAGATCCCTTAAAAATTCTTTCAAAAATTTGATGTAAATTTTGTATCTCTATCAAACACAATTGTCTTGGGTATACCATGTAGTCGAGCAATTTATCTCATATAAATATCAACAATGTTGGTTGCCTTGTGAGTGAGCTTTACTGGAATAAAATGGGTAGCTTTAGTAAGCTTATCCACCACTACCATGATAAAATCATTGTAACATACCCCGACCTCCAAAGCCGAGGCATGCCACTGAAAAATTTCATATGCGGAAAATATCTACTTAATACATTAAAAATAAACATCTACTTTATGTTAACATACACATAATTATGCGAAAAACATACAGTAAATAAATACAGGTGTAACATACAACATGTAATTAAACATATATAAAAAGTACTTTTCTGTTTAAGAAGGCCACCAATTGCATGTAGACCTTCCAGAACCTCCCAACCTTAGACCACGTTGGTCCAAGCTATTAGCAGTGGGTCACCCCCGAGCTGGGACTAAACTCCACCTAGGGTAAAGGGAATCCTAAGCTAGGCTGTGGTTACAAAGTCTCCAAGAAGGATTCTCTCCCCAAGAGTCCACTCACGTCCACAAATTATAGTCCCTCATTCCCCACATGTTTGTCCCACCCTAGGGAGTCTACCCCTTCTCTGCTCAACAGTCCTTCGGTTTCCCCACTCTCGCTCCAGGGCTTCAACAATAGGCTGGAAAGGAAGTCTCGGAGCACTATAATTGTCGTGAGTCTCACTCTAAAAAAACCTCTTTCCGGGCAACCTCTCTCACCTGGAGAGATATGCTCATAGGCCTGACAACCTCCTTCTTCAATCCAGCTCCCAGGCCAATCCAGTCTGAGTAATCACAGCAATGAAAATTGGGTATGGGCTATGGTAATAATAGCAAGGTGCACCAGTCTATAGAGAAACATGGGAAACAACAAAAAAATGGATAGGGTGCAATTTGGCTCAGGCACAATACATACATGTTATGCTTCACAGGAAAAGTACGGGTTAGCTTCACGAGGTTGCAGGTTACAGAGCTTGTAGAGGTAAAACGATGGAGGAAGTAGCTGATGCGTGAAAAATTCTCAGTGTTTGAGTACGTGCATGAATGGGGAGCATGGTAAGAATGGTTGAGCGAACCCCCACAGTGAACTAATTTCCCACATAAAATTGCATGTCCCAAATCGGACACCTATCGTCATGAAGCTGCATGAGTTTGACTTCTCATCCGTTCCCCTTCCCACATGAACTTAGTATAACAAGAGTTATTTTCCTAACCTTAGTCTTTTAAGGAAAATATATTATAATATTCCCTTGGGGTCAAGCCCTCAAGCTTAGCCCTTTTTCCTAGCCTCTTATCCCCTTCCCTTTCCCTACCTAGTGGAGCTTATTCCCCCATAACTCTTTCTTCGTGGTCGGTCTACACGCAAGATGTATTTTATATTAATGATATGCATGATTACATATACAAAAATAGGCTCACTGTCTTGTAGCATCACATAAGCCACCTAGCTTATAAACACTTGGCTCACTAGCCTATAAACATAATTACAATTCAGCAAGGTCTCGGCCTTTGGGTATTACAATCCCCTCCCCTTATTTATGCATTGTCCTCAGTGCATCATATTTACATATTACAACAAGATTTTCAAAAAAATTCAAAAGATGTGGGTATTATGCCCGCATGGCCTCTTCATTCTCCCAAGTGGCATCCTCAGGACCGCACCAGGTCCATTGGACCTTTACAAGTTTGATGGCTCGATTCCGAAGCTGCTTGATTTTCTGGTCCAAAATGCGTACAAGATGTAATTGAAAAACGCCTTCATGCTCCACCTTAATCACATTCCAATCAATAACATGATTAGCATGAGGTATATATTTCTTAAGAAATGATACATGGAATACATTATGAATGGTCATAGATGAAGGTAATGCAAGCATATAAGCTACAGACCCAATCCTTTCTAGGATTTCAAATGGCCCACAGTAACAAGTTGCCAATTTGGAACAATTCCCAACTTCATGGAACTTCTATTGGCCTTCACTTTCAGAAACACATGATCACCAATACAAAATTCTCTGTGAATTCTGCCCTTATCAACGTAGCTTTTCTGTGTGTCTAGAAAAACCTTCAAATTATGCTTTATCTTTGACATCTACTCTTCCATTTCCCTGAGCAACTCTAGCCCAATCATTGCTCTATCAGTTGGGTTGTCCCAACTTATTGGTGTGTTGCACTTTCTGCCATAAAGTGCCTCACATGGGCTCATCTTTAGAGATGCCTGGTACCCATTGTTGTAGGAAAATTCTACCAAGTGTAGATAGTCTTCCCGTTTAGATGGCTTATCGATCACATACATCCTTAGCATATCCTCTATCACTTGGTTCACCCTTTCTGTTTTCCCATCAGACTCAAGATGATAAGTTGCGCTGAAGTTCATATTTGTTCCAAACCCTTTGAATAATCCCCTCGAGAAATTTAAGGTAAACTTTGGGTCTCTATCAGACACAATTTTCTTGGGTATTCCATGCAAGCGTGTTATTCCCCTCATATAAATATCAGTAACATTGGTTGCCTTATGAGTAATCTTCATTGGAATGAAATGGGCAGTTTTAGTAAGCTTGTCCACCACCACCATGATAGAATCATGTTACTTGCTTGTTCTGGGCAATTTGGTGATGAAATCCATTGACACCACTTCCCACTACCACTCAAGAATGGGCAATGGTTGCAGCAACCCAATTGTGTATCTATGCTCAACCTTGACCTTTTGACACTCCAGACATTTAGCAATGTACTCATCAATTTCTTTCTTCATGCATGGCCAAAAGTATTGGTTGTTGATGGTTGCAGTGGTTTTCTGATATCCTGGGTGTCCAACATAAGTTACATTATGCATTTCTTTCAAGATCACACTCCTCAATTCATGAGAATCCGGTACATAAATTATGTTCCTGTACAAAAGAATTTCATCATTTCCCACTTTATAATCTTCAACCTTATGTTGCATTTTACCTTGTTATAATTTTGTTACTAACTCCATGTACTACAAATATGCTTTTGAATCCTCAGAAATTCCACCGTTAATATCAATTTGATACATGCTAATGGTTGTAGCATGCAGTTCATGCACTCTCCTGCTAAGTGTGTCAACCACTTTGTTCTATTTTCCTTTGATGTGCTTGATATCAAAGTCATACTCACAGAGGAATTCCAACCATCTGCTCTGCCTGGCATTTAAAGTTAGCTGATCAAACAAATATTTCATACCATTATGGTATGTTCTCAACTCAAATATTTTTCCCATGAGGTAGTGCCTCCACATCTCCAAGGCTTGCATTATGGCTACCAACCCCAAATCATGAGTGACATAGAGCCTTTCATGCTCTTTCAATTTTATGGATACAAAACATATCACAAACCCATTCTGACCAAGGACTCCACCAAATCCTTCTTTGCATGCATCTGTGCAAACCACAGAGTCTTCATTTGGATCAACAATCCTCAAAATTGGAGGATTAGTTAAAAATTGCTTCAATTGTTGGAAGCTTCTTTCACATTTTGTTGTCCACTGAAACTTTATCCCCTTCCTTTGCAAGGAATTAATTGGGTGGGCAATCCTTGGAAACCCTGCAATGAATATTTTGTAGTATCCAGCTAGACCCATAAAGGATCTGACTTCTATCACATTCCTAGGTGCTATCCACCCTTTTATAGCTTCAATCTTTTCAGGGTCCACTGCTATCCCTTCTTCGGATATGCTATGCCTCAAATAGTGAATTTGGTTATGATGAAATGAGCACTTGCTCAATTTGGCATACAACTGGTGCTCTCTTAACACTTGTAACACCATCCTCAAGTGATGCTCATGTTCTTCTTCTGACTTGGAATATACAAGGATGTCATCCAAAAATACAATGACAAACTTCTCTAAGTATTCCTAGAAAACACAATTCATTAATCACATAAAAACAACTGGTGCATTTGATAACCCAAATGGCACCATTGTGAATTTGTAATGACCATACCTTGTCCTAAAGGCAGTCTTGTTGATGTCTTCATCTCTGATCCTTACTTGATGGTAACCAAATCTGAGATCAATCTTCAAAAATATTTTTTCCTCCCTCGATTGATCGAAGAGGTCATCTATCCTTGGCAATGGATATTTGTTCTTTATAGTTACTTTATTTAACTGTCTGAAATCAATACACAGCCTTAATGTCTCGTCCTTCTTCTTCACGAATAAAATTGAGGCACCCCAAGGTGACATGCTTGAGCGTATATACCCCTACCTCAAAAGTTATTCAAGTTGCATTTGCAGTTCCTTCAGCTATGGAGTACTCATCCGGTAGGGAGTATTATATACTAGAGCTGCTCCAGGCATTAATTTTATGAAGAAATCAACATCTCTTTTAGGAGGTAATCCCAGTATTTCCTTGAACACATCGTCAAAATATTTTAGGACCACAAGATCCTCAAGATTTGGCACCTTATCCTTAGGTGCTTCCTCCATATGAGTCGTGAATATTTGGCAACCCTTCATGTAGCACTTCTTCAACTACATTGTTGAGATATCTCAAACAGTAACTACCCTAAGAATTCCTTGGATTGTTCTTGGGTTGCCTTCTTCCTTTGCTCCATCTTGAATTTCTTCTTGTATTCCCAATATTTTTGGAAAGTAGACTTTCCCTTATGCTGATCGTATAAGCACTTGGCTCTTCTTATGGTTTCCTCCAAAGTTTTAGGATCATCATACTGAATTTTATCACAGGTGAAAGATGGCAGCCCACTCAGATACCTCTGAATCTTAACAGTCTCATCCTTGATGAAGGAGACATACTTCAACAATTCTATAAATATCCTTTCATACTCATCAATGGCCATGTTTCCTAGTTTGAGTTCAAAGAACTCTTTCATCTTCTTGTCATAATATCTCTTGGTTAAGTATTTCTTCTCAAAATGCTTCTTGAATTCCTTCCAAGTCACATTCTTCTCTTTGATGTCCTGCACTTGCACAAGTTGATCCCACCACATGGATGCCTTTCCTGTAAGATGGTAAATATCAATTCTTCCCTCCACATGAGAAGAATAATTATGCAGTTGGAAGTACTTTCTCATGCCTAGCAGCCATGTCTCGACATCTTTATCTTTCTTGTGCTCTCCATCAAAAGTAGGAGGTTTGTCCTTGTTCATTTATCCTTTCAATTCATCCACCCCATACCTCTTATGCTTCTTGGCAGGGGATGGACTTGAGTTGTTGTGAATTCTCCTATTGGAATGTCCTTGGGAGTGATGGTGATGTCTGCTACCACTCCTGGATCTTCCTTTTTCCCCAGGGGTCCTGTGGCTTTTTAATTTGTTGGAGCCACTCTCCTTATCCAACTTCTTTTCAATTTTTTCCAGGCCCTTCATTAACTTTATACTGAATTCTTCCTGATACTCTTTGGATTTCATAAGCCTTTCATTATTGACCTTGTGACTCTGGACATCTTTCTACAAATTTCTAATGGTCTCTACCATATTCATGTTATCATCCTTTCCTTCTCCATGTCCATTGGAGTTTGTTCCTTCCATACCCAAATGGACATCCATTCCTCAGATTTCATCTTCTGGTTGTAAGCCCCTTGTTTATCATCCATCTCTATGTACTTTGTGCTGATATGATTTGATCAATTTGTTGTTAATTCTGCAAAATGTACAGCCAACAGAACATTGTCAAGTTAACTGACTTAATAATTTCAAGAAAAATATGAACCATTTTGGTTCAATAATATATCATACTTCTTTCTATTGATTTCCTGAGTAGTTTTCTTATCAGTCCCCCTTTCTAGGTGAACAATTATGTTTTGTTGTCCCAGACCTTTCCAATGACTGTTTCCTTGCTCAATTTTGAGCTTTGAGCAGAAAATTATTGACACGGGATCTCCCGTCCTAAAACCTTTTTATGCAGCCTTCTACTATAACTGCATTGTAATCCTCGAAATCGGTGTGCCAAGGATCATCTTACCTCTCAAATTCGATCACTTACAGGATTGAATATCCGCATAACCACAATTTTAATACAAAGGTGGTAAACTTTGTTAAACTCATATGCCCAAGAGCTATGACTCAACTATATTCCTTGTTTGCAAATCAATGGTGTAGATCGAACCGGTGTGGAGATCTATGATCAGGAACAATTGCGGGGTCCCAAATAACATGACATTTATCTCCATTGTCGAGTTCTGCAATGGAAGATGCATGTTGGTATTGGAATCGATGTGATCCATCGATCTTTTGGTGGGTGTCGATCGACAATCGATGTGGATTGCAGAATTGGAATGTGTAGACGTTAACTCACCCTTTGAATCCCGCAATAGCTCCTCGTCATTGATATGCCTTCACTGAGATCCGATGGTCATGAATTAATTGAAGGTTTATTCAATGGTCCCCATTCTATGTTTAGATCTATGGTCAATAGGAGCTCCAGGACTTCGAGCTTCGAGAGTTCTGAGGCTCCATCTTGCATTGCCTCCCGAATTGGCGAATTGACAAACTCACAAACAACAAATTAAAGGATCACGCCTTCTCATTAACCAATGACCACGATCAACTCTGGAACTCTGGGATTTAAACCCTTCCAAAGCACCTCTCCACAAATCTCCTAGAGTTTCAACTTACCATAGATCGTATCTCTTGCCTCCATGTATCATCTCTCGATCAATAGTCGAGATTAACTCCAGCCTTCAGGAGTTCTCAACTCAAAGCAACATGCAACTCAATTCCTTCATAATATCAAGTCTTTGGACCTTGGGATCTGGTGCCACATGTCCACTGTAATCAATGGTTGAGATGGAATCCGGCCTTCGGGAGTCCTCGACCCCAACCGCTTATGCCTTGAACCCTCTGGAGTGCCAAGTCTCCAGACTACGAGATCTATTTCCACATGTCCTCTCCCGATAAATGGTGAGGATTTACTCCGCTCTTTGGAGCTTTGTGGGTTTCACCTTCAGCACACTTCATTCCTTCTGAACGTCGAATTGGTGAATACAACGATCTCCTTTTCTCTACTGTCAAACAATTAATGTAGTGACATGTGGCCCCACCGATGAGCGACATGTGTCAAGTCCCATTTAGTACTAAGGGCCTATAAATGGTACAAAAACAAGTGACACGTGGCATTCTTAGAGTAGGTCTACATCACCTTAGGTGACGTCATCATGCCACGTAACTTCGGTGCTTTTCAACTTTGAGACTTCGGAACTCCAGGACTTCGAAGATACGGAAGTTCTTCCTTCACCATCCATTATTTCCTCTGACCATTGAATTCACAAACTTCTTAACTTTTCTGGGTTCCGCGTAGTACTACTGTCATCATATAAAATGGTGACACATGGCCCCCACATGTCAGACTGTTATTTGTCCAACAAGGTCAGTAAAAGTACAATTCTGACTAACACATGGCACGACGAGGGGAGGTCCATGTCACCCCTGATGATGTCATTAGGCTACGTCACTCCGATACTTCACGACTTCGGGACTTCGGGGCTTCAAAAATTTAGGACTTCGGGACTTCGGGAGACTTCTCCACACTACACCACAAATCCCTCGAACGTTGAATTCTCAAATAGGTTGATCTGCAGACATGTCTCCTCAATAACGAACAATGCATATGAGTTCCAAACTTCAGGACTTCAGGCGAAAGTCAATTCTGCATGCACTTCAACCAATTTCCCCGAAAATCGAACCGCCAAACCACCTAGGAAATTGAATGGTCCGCCTTCTCCCAAATGCTCTACAGTTGAGAGTCACTCCGAGAGAGTTTCGTGATTCAACCCCTTTCTTGACCAAAATTTAAAACTCGTAGAAGTAATGAAGTCCGAAGGACTTGAGGGTTAATTGTCATGCACCTTTTTCCATATTTGATGGTTGGGAATGGTATGCCTCCCCCCACGTATATCCTATAACTCAAATTCAATATTGTGGTCCAATGCCCCGATCGCTATGATAACTGCTCCGCCACTTCTCTTGAGGTTTCCATTACCACCCAGGAGGTCTCTCAACACCCCTCTTGCACTCTGTACCTCAAATCCTTGTGGAATTTTTACTTCAATTCCTCAAACACTACCCATCCAGGTTTAGTGTTGAAACTATGCTTTGATACCAATTCGTAACATACCCCGGCCTCCAAAGCTGAGGCATGCCACCGAAAACTTTCATATGCAGAAAATAGCATAATTAATACATTAAAAATAAACATCTACTTTATGTTAACATAAACAAAATTACGCGGAAAACATACAGTAAATAAACACAAGTGTAACATATCTCATGTAATTAAACATATATAAAAAGTACTTATTTGTTTAAGAAGGCCACCAACTACGTGAAGATCTTCCATAAACCTCCCAACCTTAGACCACGTTGCTCCAAGCTATCAACAGTGGGTCACCCCCGAGCTGGGACTAAAGTCCACCCAGGGTAAAGGGAATCCTAGGCTAGGCTGAGTTTACAAAGTCTCAAGGAAGGATTTTGTCCCCGGGAGTCCACTCATATCCACAACTTATAATCCCTCTTTCCCCACATGCATGTCCCACCCTAGGGAGTGTGCCCCTTCTCTGCTTGACAGTCCTTTGTCTGCCCGACACCCCCTCTAGGGCTTCAGCAACAGGTCGGACAAGAAGTCTCATATCTAACTGTCATGAGGTTCCCTTTGGGAAAATATCTTCCCCAACAACCTCTCTCACATGGAGAGAGTTGCTCACAAGCCTAAAAACCTACTTCTTCAATCTAGCTCCTAGGCCAATCCAGTCTGGGTAATCACAACAACACAAATCGGGTATGGGATCTGGTAATAACAACAAGTTGCACCAATCCAGAGATAAACGTGGGAAACAACAACAAAATGTCTAGGGTGTGATCTAGCTCGGGAACAATACAAACGTGCTATACTTCACAGGAAAAGTATGAGTTAGATTCATGGGGTTGCAGGTTACAGAGCTTACAAAGGTAAAACAATGGAGGAAGTGGTTGTTGCGTGAAAAATACTCAGTGTCAAAGTGTGTGCGTGAATGGGGAGCATGGCAAGAATGGTTGAGTGAACCCCCACAATGAACCGATTTCCCACATAAAACTGCATGTCCCAAATCAGACACTTGTCCTCATGAAGTTGCATGAGTTCCACTTCTCATTCAATCCCCTTCCCACAAGAACTTAGGATAACAAGAGTTATTTTCCTAACCTTAGTCTTTTAAGGAAAATATATTATAATATTCCCTTGGGGTTAAGCCCTTAAGCTTAGCCGTTTTTCCTAGCCTTTTAGCCCCTTCCCTTTCCTTACCTAGTGGAGCTTAGTCCCCCATAACTCTTTCTTCGTGGTCAATCTACACGCAACAATGTATTTTATATTAATGATATGCATGATTACATATACAAAAATAGGCTCACTGGCCTTTAGCATCACATAAGCCACCTAGCTTATAAACACTTGGGCTCACCAACCTATAAACATAATTACAATTCAGCAAGGGCTCAGCCTTGGGCTATTACAATCATGTTGCTTGTTTGTTATGGGAAGTTTAGTGATGAAATCCATTGTTACAACTTCCCATTTCCATTCAAGAATGGGCAATGGTTGTATAAAACCAACTCGGTGTCTATGCTTGTCCTTGACCTTTTGACACTCCAAACACTTGGCAATAAAATCAACAACTTCTTTCTTCATGCATGCCAATAATACCGTCTCTTGACAACTGCAATAGTTTTCTAATAACCTAGGTGCCCAACATAAGTTACATTATGCATTTCTTTCAATATCAGATTTTCAATTCTTGGGAATTTGGCACATAAATTCTACCCCTGTACATAAGAATTTCATCATTTTCTAGCTTATAGTCTTCAATTTTTTGCAGTAAATTACCTTGCTGAAGTTTTTCCTTTACCTCCGTGTATTTCTGATATGACTTTCCAGCCTCTAAAATTCTATATTACAAATCTTATTAGTACATGCTAATGGTTGTAGCATGCATCTCATGCACCCTCCTGCTAAGTGAATCAACCACCTTGTTCTCTTTACCTTTGATATGCTTTATATCAAAGTCATATTCACTGAGGAATTCTAATCACTTGCTTTGCCTGGAATTTAGACTTGGTTGTCCAAATAAATATTTTAGACCAGTATGGTCTGTTCTCAACTCGAATATTTTCCCCGTAAGGTAGTGCCTCCACATCTTCAAGGCATGGACTATGGCTTCCAACTCCAAATCATGAGTAGCATAGTGCCTTCCATGCTCCTTCAAATTCCTTGATTCATAGCATACCACATACCCATTCTAACCAAGGAATCCACCAAGCCCTTCTTTACATGCATCAATGGATACAATGAAGTCTTCATTTCGATCAACAATCTTTAGTACTGGAGCACTTGTTAATAAATGCTTCAAGTGTTGGAAACTCCTTTCACAATCTTATGTCACTCAAACTTCACACCTTTATTCTGCAAGGAAGCGATTGGGTGTGCAATCTTTGAGAAACCCTTAATAAATCTCCTGTAGTAACTTGCAAGTCCCATGAATGATCTTACCTTGGAGGCATTCCTTGGTGTTGGCCATCCTTCAATAGCCCTTATCATTTCTGGGTCCACTACTATTCCTTCCTCTGAAATGATATGACCCAAATAATGAATTTTCTTTGGATATAATGAGCACTTGCTCAATTTGGAATACAACTGATGCTCCCTCAATACCTGTAATACCATCCTAAAGTGTTTCTCATGCTCTTCCTCTAACTTAAAATATATAAGAATGTCATCCAAAAAGACAATGACAAACTTATCTAAGTATTCTTTGAAAATACCATTCATTAAACACATGAAGACAATTGGTGCATTTGATAACCCAAATGGCACCACTGTGAACTCATAATGACCATACCTTGTTTGGAAGGTAGTCTTGTTGATGTCTTCATCTTTAATTCTTACCTGATGATAGCCTGACCTGAGATCAATCGTGGAGAATATTTTTTGCATCTTTCGGTTGATCAAAGAGGTCATCAATCCTTGACAAATGATACTCGTTCTTCAAAGTTACCTTGTTAAATTGCCTGAAGTCAATGCAAAGTCTCAACGTTCCATCCTTTTTCTTCACAAATAATATTGGGTCACCCCAAGGTGACACACTTGGGCATATATACCCCTTTTTTAGAAGCTCTTCAAATTACATTTGCAATTCCTTCAATTATGGTGTACTCACTACAACAAATCCCTGTGATTAGCTCCTTTTTTTGCTTCCACTGGTTGTTTTAATGTATTTTTCTCCACTTTTTGGATAAATTCGACGCTATTTATCGAGAGGGCACTATTTATGGTGCTATTTATGCCGAGCAACACAAGTAGGCACTAATCTAGGCGTTATTAGCACCTAGTTTAACACCCCAGTTAACGCATAAGTTAGCTCCCTATTTAGCTCCATGTTTAGCACCCCAATTAGCACCTATTTTAGCTTCCAATTTAGCTTTTAGTTTATCTCCCAGTTTAGCTTCCATATTAGCTTCCTTTTTAGCTTCTAGTTTGGCTTCCAATTTAACTCTTAATGTGCATAAATAGTAATTTTGTTGATTTTTTGGGGGTTAAGTGGATATGGACTTTGGGGATTAGGTGATTTAGGGATATGGGGTCTAGGGATTAAGGGTTAAGGGAGTAGGGGTTGTCGTTTAAGGGATTAAGGGTTAAGGGATTAGGGGTCACAGTTTAAGGGAATAAGGTTCAATGGCTAATGGATTGGGGCTTAGGGGCTAGGTAGTTTAATGGTTAATTGATTAGGGATTATATATGGTCAAGGTATTAACGACATCCATCGACCCTATACATAGCCATTGAGATCATCCATGTCCCATTATCATTATCCGTCATTGCTATATGTAGAATCTTTGTCATAACTGATCTCTTGAAATGCCATGGAACTTCCAGTACAACCATCACAAATATTGTCTTCCACCGACCCCTCATAATGAGCAATGAATGGGGCCAACATTGAAATTTGTTCAGTTTGTGCATGTATGCATCGAAATTTGACATGGTTAGACCAGACAAATGCGTTGATTGTATGGGAGGGTTTCAAGACTCAAGGATGTTTGATGCCCCCACATAATCTTTGAGATCGTCCATGTTTGCATCAACATTCATAATGAACGTCTCATTGTCATCATCTGTCATTTCCATTTGTAGAATCTTTGTTGGAAATCTCTTGAAATGTCATGGAACTTCTCACCCACCACAAATGTCATGCACCGACCCTAAATAGTGAACAGTGAATGGGGCCAACATTGAAATTTCTTCAATATGTTCCTGTATGCGTAGAAATTTGACATGGTCATTAGACTAGACACATGCCTTGACGGTATGGGAGGGTTTCAAGACTCAAGGATGTATTTTTCCTCACATAATCTTTGAGATCGTCCACATTTGCATCAACATTCATCGTGCATGTCTCATTATAATCATTCATCATTCCCTTCTATATAATCATTGTCGAAACTATCTTGAAATTTGACATGGAATTTCCAATACACCCATCACAAATTTCTTCCATCGAACCTGCATAGTGAGAAGTGAATGGGGACAACTTTGAAAATTTTTCAAAATGTGCCCGTATGCATCGAAATTTGACATGGTTAGACTAGATAGTTTCCTTGATGGTATGGGAGGGTTTCAATACTTAAGGATGTTTGATGTCTTCGCATAATATTTGAGACCATCCATATTTGCAACAACTTTCAATATAATGTATGTCTCATTGTCATCATTCGTTATTGCCATCTATAAAATATTTGTTAGAATTCTCTTGAAATGTCATGGCACTTTCAATACACCCATCATCAATGTCATATTTCATCGAACTCACATAGTGAGCAGTGAATGGGGCCAATGTTGAGATTTCTTCAAACTGTGCATGTATGCGTCGAAATTTGACATGGTTAGACTAGACACATGCCTTGATGGTATGGGAGCTTTCAATACTCAAGGATGTATGGTGTCCCCACGTAATATTTGAGATCGTCCATGTTTGCATCAATGTTCATAATGGACGTCTCATTGTCATCATTCGTTGTTTCCATCTATAGAATCTTTGTTGGAACTCTCTTGAAATGTCATGTAACTTCCAATTCCCCCACCACAAATATCATGCACTGACCCCGCATAGTGAGTAGTGAATGGGGAAAACGTTTAAATTTCTTCAATATGTTTCTGTATGTGTCAAAATTTGACATGGTTAGACTAAACACATGCCTTGATGGTATGGGAGGGTTTCAAGACCCAAGGATGCATATTGATGTCCCCGCATAATCTTTGATAGTATGGAAGGCTTTCGAGACTTAAGGATGTTTGATGTCCCCACATAATATTTGAGATCGTTCATGTTTGCATGAATGTTCAATATAATGGATGTCTCATTGTCATCATTCATCATTGCCATCTATAGAATCTTTGTCAGAACTCTCTTGAAATGTCATGGAACTTCCAATACACCCATCACAAATGTCATCTTGCATCAACTTCGCACAGTGAATAATGAATGGGGCCAACGTTGAAATTTCTTCAAACTGTGCATGTATGCATCAAAATTCGACATGGTTGGGCTAGACACATGCCTTGACGATATGGGTGTGTTTCAAGATTCAAGGATGTATAATGTTCCCACATAATCTTTGAGATCGTCCATGTTTGCATCAACATTCATGATGGACGTTTCATTGTCATCATTTGTTGTTACGATCTGTAGAATCTTTGTTGGAACTCTCTTGAAATGTCACAGGACTTCCAATTCACCCACCACAAATGTCATGCGCCAACTCGGCATAGTGAGCAGTGAATGGGGCCAATGTTGAAATTTCTTCAATATGTCCATGTATACGTCGAAGTTTGACATGGTTAGACTAGACACATGCCTTGATGGCATGGGAGGGTTTCAAGACTCAAGGATGCATATTGATGTCCCCACATAATCTTTGATATCATCCACACTTGCATCAATGTTCATCATGCACGTCTCATTGTCATCATTCATCATTCCCTTCTATAGAATCATTGTCGGAATTATCTTGAAATTTGACATGGAACTTCCAATACACCCATCACAAATGTCATGTACTGACCCCTCAGAGTGAGCAGTGAATGGGGACAACGTTGAAATTTGTTTAGTTTGTGCTTGTATGCATTGAAATTTGACATGGTTAGACTAGACACATGTGTTGACAGTATGGGAGGGTTTCAAGACTCAAGGATGCCTAATGTCCCCACACAATCTTTGAGATCATCCATGTTTTCATAAACGTTCATAATGAACGTCTCATTGTCATCATTCATGATTTCCTTCTATAGAATCTTTGTCAGAACTCTCTTGAAATGTCATGGCACTTCCAATACACCCATCACAAATGTCATCTTGGGTTTCGAGACTCAAGGATGTATATTGATGTCCCCACATAATCTTTGAGATCATCCACACTTGGATCAATGTTCATCATGCACGTCTCATTGTCATCATTCGTCATTCCCCACACCCATCACAAATGTCATGCACTGACCCCACATAGTGAGGAGTGAATGGGGCCAACGTTGAAATTTCTTCAATATATGCCTATATGAGTTGAAGTTTGACATGGTTAGATTAGACACATTTCTCGACAATATGGGATGGTTTCGAGACTTAAGGATGTTTGATTTCCCTGCATAATATTTGAGATCGTCCATGTTTGCATCAATGTTCAATATAATGGATGTCTCATTGTCATCATTCGTCATTGCCATCTATAGAATCTTTGTTGGAAATCTCTTGAAATGTCATGGAACTTCCAATTTACCAACCACAAATGTCATGCATTGACCCCACATAGTGAGCAATGAATGGGGACATCGTTGAAATTTCTTCAATCTGTGCATGTATGCATCGAAATTTGACATGTTTAGATTAGAAACATGCCTTGACGGTATGGGAGGTTTTCAAGACTCAAGTACGTCTGATTTCCCCACATAATTTTTGAGATCGTCCATGTTTGCATCAACGTTCATTGTCATCGTTCGTCGTTCCCTTCTATAGAATTTTTGTCAGAACTCTCTATAAATTTCTTAGAACTTCCAACATGCCCATCACCAATGTCATCCACTGACCTCAAACAGTGAGCAGTGAATGGGGCCAATGTTGAATTTTCTTCAAAATGTGAATGTATGCATTGTAATTTTACATGTTTGCACTAGGCGCATGCCTTGACAGTATGGGAGGTTTTTAAGACTTAGGGACTTCATTCTCTTCATCATTTCCATCATCATCATATTCATCATGACCCAATTTCACCATCCATGCCAACAAAGATCAAACCCGACATACCCATCTTTACAACAAAACCTAATGAATATGCCAATTTCCATGTATTTGTTTGTTTGTTGTGGCATTCTTCGAGATGATTAATAAACCATGATTCTATTAAGTTGAGACAACCCAAAAGAATTTTATAGGGTCCAACATGCAAGTGGTTTAATTGATAATGGTTTAGGGATTATATCGAGCGAAGTGCTTAATGACATCAATCGACCCTAAATGGTTACCTGTGAATGAGGCCAACGTTGAAATTTCTCCAAACTGTGCATGTATGCGTCAAAATTTGACATGGTTATACTAGGCACATGTCGCTTGATGGTATGGGAGGGTTTCAAGACTCAATGATGTATGATATCCCCACATAATCTTCAAGGTAGTCCATGTTTCAAGGGGTTAGGGGTTAGATGGTATAAAGGTTAAGGTCTTAGGTTTAGGATTAGTGAAATATTTCAATTTGTTTTAAAATATAAATTAATGACTAAACTTTGGATACATTAATTAGCCTAATTGGTTGGATTTACATTAATTTACATATACGATATATTTAATTATATTTTTTAACAATTGCCAATAAATGACCACTAACCATGCTAACTCTTATATAAGTAATCCTATTTTTTTTTGCCAACAATTCATAGAAAAGGTAATTTGTATCGTCAGAAATAATACTGAAGCATTTCATGAAACTTTAGGCCATAAGAATCAACATTTTAAAAAATGGATTACAAATAATTCTGAAAATTTAGAAGTCTTGGTCATTAACATTATTGTGTGCAACAATGTCATCCAGTTTATCATTGTCAATGTTCATATGTTCTTTCAAGTATTTAATATTATCATCATCCTCTTCTTTATCTGCATCATCTTCATCATCATTGAAATTTGACTGTAGACCATCTATATTGTTACCAGATGTATAATTTGGATCATCATTTTCTATACCATCCATATTGTTGTCTTCCATAAAATCATCTAACTCTAGATTGTTGTCTTCTTGTGCCTGAACATAACCATCTTCAACATCATCATTGATGTTAATTTCTTCGATGTACTCTAATCCATCTCTCTCATTTTGTTGGACATCATTGTTTTGTTCAATATCCACTAATGTATCGTCAAATACATGCCTTAATCTTGGATCATAATGTATGACAAATATCCATTTCGGGTCCAAAATATCTTCATAGAAAAATACCTGCACATGAACGACATACATATACTAGAAATATTTTATAAAACTTTTATTTATTATAAAAACATATATTATCGCAAAAAACTATGAATCAATAGATTAATGATCACTATTGCTTCTTATTTGAGTTAAAGAAATACCCGCTCATAATGAATTGGTAGAACATAAAGCTCATTATCCTCCAGTCAGAACCTCGAGGAATCTATAGAAAACAATCCACTATCGGTATCATCTCTTCATGTCCTCTCAAATGCTTCATACTATTTACACTTAAAAATACAATATTTAAAACAACGGTAATCCAACTCAATAATTTCTTGGATTTTCCAACATATTGTAGATTCCCTTCAATAATAATCTTATCTTTTGAGCTTGCTCGACGAGATTGCTTGAAATCAACCATGATGCGACAAGCAAAGGATCGTCTCTTTACATATACACTTTCTACACGATAATGTCGTCCATATGCCCACATTGCAGGATATTTCCTCGCCTGTGAAAGACCATTTATTTCAGTGAAAACAAATATAATGATGAATATTAAAATAGTTAATAGCGTCAAAAATGTAAGGAAACAACATTTTGTAAAATTCCAACTGTACCTTTCTTTCACATCCTCTACACATGTTGATTTCATCTTCTGTTATGTTTGAATCTATACATGCATCTTCTATTTGATTTTGAATTTGTTCAGTAACCCATTCTAGAGTGCAATCTTTGCCCCATTCCCCAAGCAAATCACTCAAAATTGGAGCATTCCTTGGGTTGGATCTCTTAAACCATCTCCTTGCTTCTAACACTTCTTATCTCTTTTTATCACACAAATCAATCCATGTGTTCATAAATCCCATGTGGTATATAATTAACTTGTTGAGTATTTCACTTTCGTCTACATCTATTACATGTCAACATGTTTATTTCAAACTCCAGATGTTATTCATTTCATTTGACAAATAAATTACAGAGCAAATTAATGATTGCAAGGAAAACAACCACATTAATGATCATGAATTTACTTACTAATTTCTACTTGAACACCATTAGATTGTGGTTTTTATCCATCAATAATATCCGATGCTCATTCTTCATCCCAGAAGCGTGGCCCATCTTCAAAATCCTTGCCAAGGAATTCACATAGGAAGAAAAATGCTTCATTCAATACATACCCTTCGACCATACAACCCTCTAGATGTGCCTTTTGTCAGACACATATTTTTGGAGTTTTCATATACCTCTCAAAGAAAAACATCCACCTCATTGATACGACACCCACCAATTCAATGTCATCGACTAGGTGTATAAGTAAATGGACTTGTAGGTCAATGAAACTTGTAGGGAGGTCCTTCTCAAATACACATACAATTTATGCAATTTCCTTCTTCCATTTTGGTACTTCACATTCATGGATCTCCTTGGAGGTTACCCACCTATTATAAGAATAGTAAATCAGTATAAACATTTAATAAAAAATCAAAATTGAATATAATATCTCCATGTCTCTCACACATGAACATTTCATACCACATACCTTGTAAATGTTGACAATTGACTTATGGCATTTCTTAAGTCAACGATAAGACATAAATCACCCCTAATTGCCAATGGCATGATATGATATCAAACACATTCATGAGAGGTCATTAGTAATTTCTCACACAACAACATATCAAAATATATTTAGTACTAAATCAATGTTACCAGTAAAACTTAAATGATGATATATAATACCTTCATAAAATTATGAAAATCATGTGTTTTTAAATCTTGTGATATGTCTGTCAACTGTAAAATATTTATCCAATGATGACCCATAGCCATTAGGTGTCCTTATTGAATGGATGACATTTTTTAGTTGGTCTAGCTCTTTCTTTTTTTTCAAAATCCATGGAGATGTTTCATTTTCCCTGTTTGGCCACAAATGTCTTCTATCAAATTTGGTATGCAAAAGAGCAATATCTCTCATCGAAGACAAGGTGTCCTTCTCTTTGCTTGATATATGTTGAAATATAGAATGTGGGACATTTTTGAAGATGTGCATATGATCTAATAGGTGAGATGTTAATAGATCCTTCCAGTAAGAGAGCTCATAAAATATGGATTTTATTTTCATTCCTTCTGGTATATTAACTACAAATTGTTATGATTCTTCAATTGAATCACCCCGATCAAAAAAATCCTCTCAACCTTTCAATTCAACATCTTCATACTTCTTAATCCAATCACCTAGACCCATAATCATGGGAGGGTCTCTATTTTCAACTTTTCCATCAAATTGATTCTTTAGACGATTTCTAAACTTATGATCTATTGGTAGAAAAATCTTATTGTTTGCGTAAATATATTTATGTAGATCTTTAGAATACCTCCCTTGAAATTGATTTGCACATCTTGGACATGCAAATATCCCCTTTGTTTGAAGCCCTGTAATTCAATAAGTAATATTAATAGCATTACAATAATAGTATAAAAGTAAGTATGAAATTTGGGATAAAATAAACTATGAGCGTGAATACGTAAATATTTTATCTTACCAGAATAAACACCAAGTCCTAGGAAATCATGAATAGTCCAAAACAACACACCATACAATATGAAGGACCTATTCGACGGAGGACGTGATATGTCATACATTCTTATGCCTTTCCATAGTAGTTGCATCTCATCAATAAAAGGCACAATATAAACATCCATATTTTTAACTTGATGTTTTCCTGGAACAATGAGAGTCGGCATAAGGTGCTCCTTTCTAACACTCATCCATGGGAGAATAATGTATACGATCAATCCGACTAAACAAACACTATAATTTGAGTTGAGGAAAGAGAATGGGCACACTCCATCAATTGCAAGACCAAACCTAATACTACATGGTTCATCTTTGAATTTACTTGGCCATTTTTCCTCTATGTGTTTCATTGCTTTGGAGTTGGCCGTAATTCACATGAATCCATCTTTACTCATGTTCTTTGCATGCCAGTCCATCAATTGTGTAAGTTACTTGCAACGAAACATTCATTGAAGTCTAGGTATAATTGGCATGTGACGTAAAACCTTTTTTTGGAAATGTAGTACCTTGTACATCTATACGATATCTCTTCTCTTTGCATACAGGACATTCTACCTTGTTTTGATATTCACCTCTGTATAAAATGCAATCATTTTTACATGAATTAATTTGTTTATATTCAATCCCCAACTCATCCAACAAGTGACGTGCTTCTTTGCAAGTTGATGGCAACACATTCTCTTCAGGGAATATTTTAGTTTTTCGTGCCCTGTAAGATTGCTAGAGATTAAATCGATTAAATGTTTGACTTATGATGAACATGTTTGACATGTCAATATGTACTACTACTGTTTATATACAATATATGTTTTATAACATACCATTAAATAAATATAAATGAGGTTGATGAATGTTTACAAATTGCGTACACCAATTGACAATGCAAAGTAAGAAATACATTTCAACTCACTTCAATAGGGTAGTGAATCCTTTGTCTAACCAACCAAATAGTGATTTTATTTCTAATAATATCAATGTGCATGCAAGTTTTGAGGTTCTACTTGCACCCAATCTTAACACGGATGTCTTCTCAGCTTGCTTGATTGAGTCTTTCAGGTTGTTATCGTCAAGATTACATTGGTGGTAATTACCCCTACTATCATCGTTACTATCAACCATATGATCATTATAATCATGATTGCTTCCATCCCCAAATAAACATGTAAGCATTTCATTCAATCCTTCTTCATGCACTGCATTTTGACTATCATCATCATCATTAAAGCTATGTGGCATGTCATCATTGTATGTTAATCTCATCAACTCTTCAAACTTATCAGTTGGTAGTATTCTCTTCAATGTTGCTCTTTTCGCCCTGGTATGGTTTAAAGGATGGTTTGGATCATCCCGTCCAAATCTCAATAACCCAGTTTGATCTTGGGTATTAGTAGGTGGATCATCAATGTCTTCTACCTATCAACAAACCTAAGCATTATTTAATGTTTGGAAAGAATTGGATAAATCATAATTGTATCAATTTCAAATAAATATAATCAAATATATTGTATTAACCAATAAGAATATAGAATGTATGAATTATAAAACAAAAAGAAAATTAAGATACTATAAAGAGGTGGTCAACTTTAATTTAGAAGATCAAAAATATCTCTTGGTTTTGATTAGTGCAAAAAAGAAAATCCACATTGTTAAAATAAGAACAAACTTTCACGAGGTGCATAGTGAGATTGGACATTAGACAATTCCCAAAACATCGTGGGACGAAAGAATCTGTCATCTTTATGACACTAAAAAGGTTGAAGATGAAAATCACTTTCTTTTACGGTGCCCTGCGTATACCCAAATTAGATCGCGATTTCAAAATATTTCTCATAATAGTAACCCCTATAACATTTTAAGTCATCAAAACTATAATAATCTTGAAACACTTATGTTATTACTTTTAGAGCACATAAATACAATTTTAAAGAAATCCAAGTAATCCCTTACCTTTCTTAAAATCAGATTAACTAATCATCATCATAATATTTTATATGAAATCACTCACATATTCAAAATTTTAACCTTGAAATGACATATTTAATATGACATTGTATAATATTATATGCTTTCATCTTAATGAAACCTCTTAATTCGTAAAAGTTTTAACATTGTTTATATATATATATATATATATATAATTGAATGTGCTTGGTGTAATAGGTGGATAACGATTTTTTAAAGTAATATATATTTTTTGTTTTATATATAATTTAGGGAAGAAAATGGAACGTGGAGTACCATCGTTATTTTGATGGGTTTTTTTTCACTTTTAAATCCATAACCTAAAGTATGGATTTTTTAAAATATGGATTAAATAAATAAATTTAATCTTTGAAGTAAAATTTAATTTGAATTTAACCTTGTTACCTGCATTGGTATTCTATGGTGGGAAGAACAAATTCGGGAGTCGCGGAGCAACTGCAAGCTAGGGTTTGACAGTCACGGCCATAGCAAAGGACAACATGAGCACCAAAGGGGGGGGTAAAGGTACCCCCTCATATAAACAGGTAGTGGTAGACAGAGGGAAAGGGCCAAGAGGCGTAGTTTTCAAGGCACCAGTGGCAGGCACCTCGGGATCAGACTTAGAAAAAGGTCAGGAAAGGAAATAGGGAAAAAGTGAGTGCATGGGAGAAGAAGCCAAAGAAATTCACAGTGAGGCGCAAGACACAACGACTCCCAACGGGGCAGAAGGGCGCAACCCGTGCAAACCCAAAACAACAATCACACTGGAGGACCCGCAAACGCAACTCTACAGGGACCAGATGAAGACGCATGCACTAATATGCAAGTTCATGGGTTTGTGGCCCATAGAAAGAATGTTGCGCAACTGGATTAAATACCATTGGAAGCCAAATGGAGAAGTGGAGCTCCACCTGGGCTCGAAAGGCTTCTTCACAGTTGTATTCATGAACCTGGAGGACAGGGATAGAGTCTTTGAGGGAGGGTCATACTTCCACACCTCAGCAGGACTGTACATGCAGCCATGGAAGGAAAATTTCTCCCCAGAAAAAGAGACTTTCAAAAAGGTGTCGGTCTGGCTGAGATTTTATTCCTTACCTTTAGACTACTGGTTACCCTCTACTTTCGAAGCAATAGGAAACAAACTAGGGAAATATGTGAAGACCTCGGAAGCCACCCTAAAAGGGAGATATACATCTTACGCAAGAATCTGCATAGAAATGGATGTCTCGAGAGCACTCCAAGAAGCCATAAGTCTGGAATCCAGGGATGAGGAATGGATCAAAAAAATAGATTACAAACAGATCCCCTTCAAATGCAAAATATGCCATGAACATGGCCACCTGATCAGATAATTCCCTCTTAATAAAAAACAAGAAGCGGAAAACCCCAAACCACAACAGGATGAGGATGGGTTTATAAAATTGAACCTTAGAAGCAGAGTAAACAAAAATCATAGCAGAACCCCAGCAGGAAATAACCCGGAGACTCAAAATAAAAAGGAAGGATGGGACAAAACCAACAAAGGGGCAAAAAACGAAAAGGATTCGACAAAAGCTCAAGAAATCGGAGAACAAGCAATGAATGAGGCCACTGATCGGCCAAGTAACAAGAAGGAACAAGGGAGTTGCGCAACCCCAATGGATGGAGAAATCAGGGACGACAACACCCCCATGCAAGAAGTAGAGGGAGATGCGGAAATGACCCCAAGAAAAGTAGGCACAGAAGATCCTGATCTCAAAGACCTTGTGGAAAGGGAAGGGATAGATCTCCCGAACATACTGGAGCAATAGAAAAGACAGGGAGTAGACAATGTACCAACAGAGCAACTTGACCGCATTCAGTACCTATTTCTCCTAAGGGAAGAAGCCAAAGCCAGAGGACTCAAGCACACACACGGGGATATTGGACACCTAGGAGTCCAAGACGATGAGGGACAACCACAAATCTCACCCAAGAAGACGCAGAGGAAAAAAGACAGGAAATCAAATAGCATAGCCCTAGAGGAGCTTGGAACGCTACTGATAAACTCGGGTAAGATCAAGAAACTCTTCCCCAACTTCTCCCCACATGCTTAAATGAAGGTTATAACCTGGAATATAAGAGGCCTAAACAGCCCGAGAAAGCAAAGAATCCTTAGGAATAGACTAAAGCAAGAACAATCGGATCTTTGTTTTATTCAAGAGACAAAATACAATACAGACAGAATGGAGGAAATCAGTAAATAACAATGGCACAAGTACAATATGGTGGTTATCGAAGGCCATGAAATGGAAAGAGGAATTCTCACCTTGTGGAACCCACAAGTACTGAGCCTAATAGCAGCTGAAGTGACCAAGCATACCCTTTCGGTTCGCATGCAAATCATTGGAAACACAGAGGTGATTCTATGCATTAATGTGTATGGGTCCCAGGTGTCAGAGGAAAAGAGAGGAATGATACGAGACTTAGAAGACCTTAAAACCCGATCCAACAACCTCCAATGGATCCTGGCAGGGGACTTCAACATCATCATGTCACTTGCGGAGAAAAAAGGAGGTACAAGAAGATTGGATAGGGATGCGGAAGAATTCTTAGAGTTCATAGACACAACGGAGATGGTAGACCTCAAAACTAACAACGACCAGTTCACCTGGAACAATAAACGGATGAACCAGTATCAAGTAGCAAAAAGACTTTGAACCAGTATCAGGTAGCAACAAGACTCGACAAATTCCTAGGATCAGAGTCAATCATTATGCAGGGGCTAACCTTAGATTGCAACATCCTCCCCTGGAGGGGATCTAATCACTAGCCAGTGCAACTGGAAGCAAGCTTCCAAACCACACCAAAGAATAGACCCTTTAGATTTGAGAAATTTTGTATTGAACACCCGACTTTCAAGGAAAGAATCAAACAATGGTGGCGGGAGGAGCAACTAGAGCAAGGGACAAGGATGTTCAAACTCTATAAGAAACTAAAGTATATCAAATATAGGCTCAAGGAGTGGAACAAGTACACTTTTGGGAACATAAACCAAGAGAAAAACAACATAGAGGAAAAAATGAAAAAACTCCAGGAAACCTACATTTCAAAGGGCTATACGGAGGAATGGAAAAAGGAAGAGATCCAGATGACCCAGGAATGGGAAGCTCGATGCCAACAGGAAGAAACACTTTGGCAACAAAAGTCTCGTATCAGATGGATAAAGGAAGGAGAACGAAACACCAAGTTTTTTCATAGAACAACCATGGCTATAAGAACCCATAACAAAATCCTGAAGATTAAGGATCAGGATGGAATGGAGAGAGAGTCACATAAGGAGATCGAAACTACTCTGGTAAACCACTTCCACGAGATAGCCCAGGAACCCAACCAGGACAAAAAAGAGGCCATACAAAGGATAATCTAGCATATCCCCCGCCTGGTCACCGAGGAACAAAATAACAACCTGAACAAACCCATTGCGGAGGAGGAAATTGATCAAGTACTCCGAAGAATGCCCAATGGGAAAGCCCCAGGTCCAAATGGCTTCACATTGGAGTTTTTCAAAGCCTGCTAGGAAATTGTCAAACATGACGCTTATAGGGTAGTGGAAGACTCTAGAAGCTCAACCTTCATTTTAAAAGCGCTAAATCCTACAATGATTACACTAATCCCCAAATAAAATGAATCCAAAACACCTGATCGTTACAGACCTATAGCATTGTGCAATGTGGTTTATAAGATAATCTCCAAAGTTATAGCAAATAGATTGAAACCCCTCCTACCCACACTGGTCTCACAAGAACAGGCAGGCTTCGGGGAAGGAAGACGGATAATGGACAATATTATACATGCCCACGAGCTGATCCACACCCTGAAGCTTCAAAAGAGAGGGGGAATGATAATACAACTGGACCTAGCAAAAACTTATGAAAAAATTAGTTGGCACTATATGGTCAAGACCTTGGAAGCCTTTGGTTTCACCCAACACTGGATTAGTTGGCTAGTCAGCCTAGTTTCCACAACAAGCTACTCACTGCTAATAAATGGAGCCCCTGCCAAACCTTTTTGGCCCATGAGAGGCATCAGGCAAGGAGACCCATTGTCCCCCTACCTTTTCATTCTGATGATGGAAGGTCTCAGTCGAAGCATTAAAAACGCAACTGCAACAGGTGAAATAACAGGTATCAAACCTTTTGAAAATTGCCCTACTTCCATGTACCAACAGTTCGTGGATGACACCTTACTTCATCGCATATCCACTGTTAAGGAAGCAAAAGCCTACAAACGAATCCTAGAAGAGTTTGGCGAAGCCTCGGGTGCAGAGATCAATCATTTCAAATCTATGATCTTCTTCTTCAATACCAACCCTGCAATCCAAAGGAATTTGGCCAACATTCTAGGCTTTGAATGCAAAGCACTCCCAACTAAGTACTTGGGCATACCCCTGACAGACAAAGCTTACAAAATGTCCACTTGGGAAGGAATAATCAACAAATTACAGGAGCAGGTGAAAAAATGGACGTACAGATCCCTCAACCTAGTCGGAAGACTTATTCTGACCAAGTCTGTTTTGCAAGCAATTCCAACCTTTATGATGTCCGTTTTCCCAACCCCCAAGGGGATACTACAAAAAATAAGAACCATCCAAAGGGAATTCATGTGGCGAGGAGTGGAAACAAGGAAAAAATGGGCCCTGGTGGCTTGGGAGAAGGTCTGTAAACCAAAAATCAAAGGAGGTATGGGGCTACAAGACATGCAAGTGACCTATGATGCCTACGAAGCAAAACTCTGGTGGCGTTGGGTCAAAGAAACTACTGCACCATGGGTAAACCTATGGAAGGCAAAGTATGCCCTGGGCATAAGCGACCAGGACAAAATCCTCTTCAGAGGCACCAGGGAAGGTTCAACCATCTGGAACCTAGCCTGGCGCAACAAAGCTTGGATTCAGACATATAACTTTTGGGAAGTAAGGAATGGCAGAACAACTAGATTCTGGGAGGACACCTGGCAACAGGAACCCAGAATGGAGAAATCATACAAGGAGGCACTCCAACAGGAGCTGATCGCGCAAGGTAAAACCAGAAACTACCATTACTGGAAACAGGAAACAGATCGCAACAAATGGAGAATCTGGAACACTCTTACCCCACATAATAGAGCCTGTTATCCCCAATTTCTAGGAATAACTAGGAGATCATGTCTCGAGGCCCACAGGTCCTAGACATGGAGTACCGAGACTAGGATTGGCCTGAGCATGGCCCTAGAGGGCCCATACTTCTTCACTTTCATCAGACTCGTCTTGTCAGCAGTAGCAACATCCATCACCTTCAGCTTGGACTTGTATCAGAGAAGACTCTTGCTCCATGAGGTAATTGGTCCAGGTATCATGGTATGTGTCACTTTTGATCATTATAACCTTTAGATATATGCATCTTACT
>JZKD02S0345985.1:32763-54779 GCA_000966675.3 Picea glauca | reverse complement strand
GGGAAGGATCTCGGAAGTCACGGCTGAAGCTGCAAAAAAAGATCGCTAGATCCGAGACTTGGTACGCCGTTTCAGAAGGATATGAAGGCTCACAGTTGTTGCAGGTCGAAATTAGCTGAAGCAAGATACCGGCATGTAATAGATTAGGATTTAGTTACTGCAAGTCCAGATCGATAGTATTAGATCTGTTGAATATGTAAGGGTTGCAGCCCTCTCTGCTATTTTCAATAAAACGCCCCATATCCGATTTTGTTAAAAAAAAAGAAATTAAACTTTTCCATTAACAATAGAAATACAAGAAAAACATAGCAATGAAAATGACAAAACATGATTTGTAGTACCACTAAAATGTGACATGAAAAACAATTGAATAATACATAGTAAAGCATAGCTAGGAGAAATGGTAGGGCTACATAAAAATTGGTTTTCTTAAAATAACGACATGATGCATTGCAAAGGTTCTGCAAAATAAGTTAACTAAAACATGGAAAAGTGACACCAACCAACAAAAATAGATATGACGGTAAACTTTTCAAAACATGATACGCAAGTAATCATGCATGACTTACTACTTTGACTAACATAAATGGACCTTATGACAATTGATGGATGATAGACAAACATAAGATCTTTAGTAATAATTGCTCATACCAAGATGAAGGAGGATCATTATCAAAAAATTACTTGTTAATGTTAAATTCTTCTCATAATCATTTCTAAAATTGTTAAATTCATTGCATAACATAGCAAGTTGGTTAAGGTTATATCGAATCCACTAGTTTTTTTTTTTTTCAATGAGACCCTCTATCCAAACCTTTCACGACCACATTCTTTTAGTTATTGCAATAAATAAAGAACTCGAGTTTCAATGCTTGTCAGTATTACCTACTTATTAGGTTTACTTTGCAATTTTGCTTGTCAGTATTACCTACTTATTAGGTTTACTTTGCAATTTTGCTATAGGATACAAAGAGAGACAATGGTACGATAGTATGGTTGTTTTTTTATTAAATATGAGGAATATATGTGATAATACCAAATAAATAAATAAAAAACTTTTATTTGATTTTTCAATTAAACAAAAACTTAACGCAAGGACTTGTTTTTGCAACTATTACCTTTATTTATTTCTATTTATATCTATAAAATAATTAAGCTCATGCACATATTTATGTTATTTATGTTAAAGGTGTTGTTTTAAGGGGAGGGTTATGCTCCAAGCTTCATCATTTGTCACGGACGTATGGGAGCGTGCCACGTGTCAAAATTTCACATCGTATGTAAACTTGCCACATGTCCACTACAATACTTTGGGTGAGACCAATTTTCAATGGAGAATCCATAACATGAAAACCCAAATGCCTCATTTGCTTGATAATTTAATAATACAAAGCAATGCCTTGACGCTCGCTCCATTGCTTTACAAATTGTGGCAATCCACTCTTTTTCGCTCATCAAGAGTTTCCATCCACAATGATGGCTATATGCTTTAGCATTAACTCTATCTGTAGTCCTCGACATATCTTCATCATTTTCACACATTTCCTTTTCTTCCTTCTCTTCTTGATCTTCAAGGTGAATATTCTCCTTTGCCTTTGGATCTAGAGATTGACACACACAAGTATTATGGGACAAATCCCTAATCGTTGCAATCCTTCCCAGGCAACTCAACTTCATAGAAATAAATGGAATTGTTTGAAAACCTATGGGTACAAAAACTATATAAGATTGCATTCCCAATGAAAAAGAAGTAACAAATATCTTAGTTTGTGAGAAGAATTCATGTTTGCATTGAAGAGTAGAGAATGAACAAATATTATTGCTCAATGAATTTAAGAGAGATGAAATGATTTAGAATAAAAGCAAACTAATTTTGAGCCAGTGAATGCATATTGATATGAGTTGCCCATCATCTCCCTTTGTGTTTCTCTCCCTTGGTAACACAACAAACCATTCTACTATGGAAACACAATGATAAGATCCCAGGTCAAAGGATTCCTAGCATGTCCTACAACATACATTGGGGAAAAAAATAGTTCAATCACATGTCATGCTAGCATTAACTACGATGTTTAACACATGGCAAACAAATTGGAAATTTTTTTGAAGGGTGAAAGCCATGTGTGCCTATGTAATGTGTGGACAACCCATTTATGCTAGTGCAATAAGAAATGTGAAGGTTGGAGCTGCCTGCCAACTGACCATCCCTGTAAGACTTAGACACCATGGATTACCACGATTATCTTTCAACTTCAATGGTAGGAATTGTATACACATTGTATAGAACTAAAACAAATCAATCCTCACCTTGAATTTAAAATTAAGACCAAGAGATTGATGACAAATCTAGTTATCAACTCGAATTGAGAGATAGATGAAGAATCCAGTTGTAAACTTTTTGCTACCTCAAGATTTGAGTTTAAAAAATGTATGTTAGATTATATTTTTAATTTGTGATATGTATTTTTATAATAATAGAAATAATTGCCTCAATATTTGGGTTAAAATAAATGTATGTTTTAAATTATATTTAATATGGTTTATGAAAGTGAATTTTGGTTATGAAAATTTTAAAATGTAAGAGTCACGATGTGAGTATCCCTTACTACTACAAAGATATTATGTAGTGTTTTTATGGACAATTGAGTCAACAATAACCAAGGCGGTTTGGCCATGCTAGGTTGGGCTTGGTTTATTTGATGTAAAAAACAAAATCCAGAGAGAACTCACAACTTGCAGTGGGGAGGGACATAATTATTCATACCATGGCATGAGCAGCAATGAAACTCATAAACAAGGAACCCACAAACACAATGGATTGTTTATTTGGCCAATAATTATGGACTTGAACCGATATGGAGCTAAACTATACTCGTGTGACATGTAGCTAAGCATTTCATGATTTGAGGTAGTTTGTGGCTTAAGGAATTGGTTTCATGTTTTGAGGAGTCAACTTGTAGCTAAAGGTTGAATTACCCTATCCAAATTGCAAGCTCACAACCTTGGTGGGAATACTAGAGATTAGGGTCACAAGATCTGGTCACGGCTTAGGAGAAATGGGGATGTGACTCAAATGAATGTAGGATGACAGAATTTACAGCAGAAAACACCGACAGAGGTAGAACAACATGACTTAGAGCATATGGGAAAAAGTGAATATGCAGAGTTGACCTATGAGATTCAAAGCAAAGATAAAGAGAAATCACAACCTACAATGAGGAGGGACATAATTATTTAGGCCATGGCATGAGCAGTAGTGAAACCCGCAAAGAAGGAACCCACAAAAACACTCGATTGTTGATTTAATAAGTAATTCTGCACCCAAATTGAGATGGAGCTGAATTGTACTTGTGTGACATGTAGTTAAGCATTTTCTGGTTTGAAGTAGTTCATGGCTTGATGGAATGACTTAATGTTTTGAGAAGTCGACTTGTAGCTAAGGGTTGAAATAGCCTAGCCAAATTATGGGCTTGTATCCTTGACGAGAATAATATAGATATATGTCGACTAGAATAATATAGATTAGCACCGACGGGATTTGTTCATAGACTAATAGAAATAGTGATGAGACTCAAACAAAGGTAGGTTGATGGGATTCAGAGAAAATGATGTCAATAGAGGTAGAATGATGGGACTCTGAGCAGATGGGAAAAACTGAATACTTAGAGCTAATAGAACTTAGAGTTGACCTACGAGATTCAGAGCAAAGATAGAGCTTCATGTATTTTCTATTATGTTTCAAGTTGTTTTAGGGTTCACCCCCTCTTGATGTATGACCTCTTGCCCTCTTACAACAAGTTTAAACTTAGACCTTGCCCAATTTTGCTTCTAAAATAGGTTATAGGTTAAGCATAATAACAACTATCCATGCAAGCAAGCAATATTATTGGAGTAGTAATAGTAGTATTATGAAAAATATTGATGAGATAGACAATCAAGAGTTCTTGTTCTAGATTTCAAATCTACCATTTATGCATAGAGATGAAACAATTCATTCCCCCCACTAGTGAAAATTGAAGCAGATAGGTTCCTTTTGGTCCACACACATTTTTCATACATTTATTTTGTATTTATTGCGGATGAGAAGGTGACATGGAATTCACACAATAGACCCACGTGGAAACAACACAAACATCACATATTTGGTGAACACCAGTATTCATTGATGTTCTTAACAAAGTATCATCGCCACCTCTTTATTCTTAATCCAACAATTGATTGCTACATCTCCTCAAACTATTGGAATTTAGAAAAAATAGATGGAAACTCGATGAAGGTTGCTCACAAAGTTTTTGAAATTGTTCATACATCGTCGACTTCAAACAATTGAGTGGTGATCAAGACATCATTATTCTCTTGGAAAATTGTTTTTTAATAAATGATCAACACGTGTAATCTCCTTTATGGTCATATGTACATTTCAAAGCCCCACACCAAGCTCTCGGCCATATTCTCTCATGAGAACAACTAACACATGACTATCATTTGTGTTTAATCTTTAATTGATATTACTTGGAAATGAGAACATGGTTTCTCCTAAAAAAAAATCTTCTGTATATATTTACAAATTTACAAATCAATTATGATAATGCTTAACCAGTTAAAATATTATTTTAATACATTATTCATAAACCCTATTCAATAGATTCTTTATTAATTATCCATAAATCAAACAATTGTTGCATGGCAGCGTAGTCCCTGCCGGGTTGAATTGGGAATAAGTGCACAGGGATGGGGAAAAAGTAGCGGAGGCAGATGGAAACTGCAGCGGAGATGTGGCAAGCAACATGACGCACAGGTGGTATCCATGAAGTAAATGACACGTGGCCTTTAGAGTCCCATTTATTTTTTAAAACTATATAATCTATTTTGTTATGTTCAAAATTTATGTTCTTTCCTAGACCATCTCGCATGTATGTCCCTATATGTGCGAGGACAAAAAAAGTTAAATTCATATTAAATAAACAAAATTTCTTGACATTCAACATAGTTGAAAATAAAAATTTATGAGCACATAAATAGAAAATGAGATAAAAACAGTTTTATTTGAAATATATCAAAAAATAATATTGTCTATTATATATTCCTGGAAATTTAAATGTGTTTGTCATATACACTGGGATTGGGGCTCCCGCTGACCATAAGAGAAATATGTACAAGAAATAGGACTGTGGAAAGAAGAAGTGGGCGACGGTAGAGTGTAATACCTGAAAAGAAGAAATTGAAAGGTATCAGTCTTTGGCTAGACATTTCTATTTAAAAAAGTGGAATAACTGGATTGATAAACAAAGCAGGAAGTGATCAATATAGACTTACAATGATGGTTTTGCTATTTGCTTCCTGATGTCTTTTTATTGTTGTCGTTGACGGCTACTGGGATCGTGCCAACTGCCTGTTGCCTTTCGTTGGCGACCTGCTTCAATTCCCTTTCGACCCATTCTTCAATGTAACTTCTCAAGGGGGCGACGTTGATCTCATTCCGAATTTTTACGTTGAAAAGTTCCTTTTCTATTTCCCTTAGATCGATAGAAAGATTATGCAGAGCCTGATCAATTTCTTCATTCTGCATCAAATAGTTGACTAGCCAGTTGTCGACATCATCTTCACCATATTCAAGGATGATGTAAAATGTTTCCAAAGACAGTGCCTTCAAAATATCAACTTGTTTATCAAAGGCTTGCTTAGTTAAGGGCAAGGAGTTGACGATTAAGTTGGGCTCTTGGAACTCGTTGGTCCTTCCGGCTAAGTCTATTTTGGTCAGCTTTGTGAATAATTTTTCTTTCTTTGATATGGCTTGTTCACATGATTGGACAATGAGATGCAGGTTCTTCACTTTCTCTTTCCAACATGCATTTAATTGATTGATTCGGTTTTTGGAGGGGAGATCTTGTTGTTTTCTTCTCGTTTCTGTCATGTTGTTGACATTGGTGCCAAAAGCAACGACCGTGTCTAAATAGAAAAGTTCTTCATTTTTTAAATCCGCCTGCAAATGTTTGAGCAAAGTAAGTGCCCTCGTTCGAAGGGAAGCCATGGTTTGTGATGTTTCCCACACCTCAACAATCAGTTCCATTCTTTTCTTGATATTATTCTCCACATATCCTCTACACAATGCGAGGAGGCTGGAGGATCCTTTTAACTTGGCTGCAGGGGTGGCAAGCATGGCTATTGCTAAAGGACTGGAAAGCAATGGCATAGGAGTCAAAGCTTCCTCCAATTCCTTGACTCGGTCCTTCAGTCTGGCATTCTCGGCCTCAATGCCTCCAACGAAATCATCAAGATCATCTCTGGTTGTTATGTGAAGGCAACAGATTTGGGACGGCCACATGTTCAAAAGGTTAACCTTTGAACGAGATTTTCCTTTCTTATTTTTTACATCTCTCTTTTCAATAATTATTTTTTTAGACTTGTTGTAAAAAACAACGCTCTGGAACACGAAGGATTCATCTTCGTAAAAAAAATTGATATTTGCTATGTCCATTGGACGACTAAGTTGGATCGTGTCTCTGTGTTGATCAAGGTTGCAGAATACACTATCTAGATCAAGCTCAAGTTCCATGTTCTCACTCTCAATTTCAGGCTCTTCCGCCTGTTCTACATTTTTTTTTCTCTTCTTGTCCATGGGAAGCTTGTGAGAACTATCAATTTTAGGGTGAGGAGGCTCGTTATCTCCTCCTTCGTTTGAAGAATTATGAGTTGCTTTTTCGTTGTGGTGGGCCGTTGGAGCGATGCTCCAGGATGTTGTACTTTTGGGAGTGTTATCCATCGATTGAACACTCTTCTCACCAGGGCCTTTTCCCTGTTGCTTGTACAATTCAATGGTGCTTTGCAGTGTGTCTAGGTCGTCGACATCAGAAGCAGGAGCGTTGTCGCTAGTGTCTTTATTTTCGCTCAGGTGTTTCTTGAAAAAAGAATTGTCGAGGCCAAGTGTTAGTAAATGTTCTAAAAAAAAATTATTAGGGTTGAACCCTCTTAGGATTTCAACATATATTAGGTTCAAGTTGTTGAAATGGGCTGCGAATTCGTCAATTTTGTTGACGTTCCTCAACACGAAGTCCCCAAATTTCCAAGGCAGAGGGATGACCTGTTGTTTTCTCTTCTCATGGAATAGATGCAACAAGTAGTTGTATTGCCTTGCTATTTATGTGTCTGTAATGTGACATGGAAGGAGAGTAGGCTTTTCCTTGGAGCAAAAAATCCTTATCACACTGTAATTATCCATTTGTTCAAGTGCCCCCTTCCTGTCCAAAAACCTGGTTGTCTGGTTAGTATGTGGGGAGCATCTTCTCCTAACAATAAAACTTTGAAAACAAACACAAAGTCATTAAAAACCTCATAAAAACAGTGGGAGGCCTTATGCTTCCACAAGGCCTGGTACCATAACGTTACTGGGTCTAATTCCTAGTTTACCTTCTTGGATAGAGACAGTTTTGGAATCTGACAACAATGCGCTATCACGAAAACCAAGTAGGATGACATATAAAATTTCTTCTCCTTTTTGAAGCTTGACAATTGGGAAAAGATTTCATGGGACATTGGCTCCCCCCGATAAAAAATGGCTTGTTCCTTGACGGTCAAATACAAAATATAAAGAACCATGTGGGAAATAATTGTTGTGGATTCTTGTCTTGTTATTCTTGTAAACAACCAAACAATTTCCCGGAATGGATTTCTAAATGAACTAACCTGCAAGCTTGTGATATCTTCAGGAACTGCCATCGGGTCTTCCAGGAACTCAGGCAAGAGGTCCAACCCGATATTATTCTTTCTTAGGATTTGCTTGGAATCTTCTCCTTTGAACGTCAATGTTGGCTCCAACAATATTAACATCTAGCCGAAGACCTGAGCTGACAAAGAAACAAAAGAGTGGTCCCGCAGTGGAATAATTCTTTGGCCTGGAATATATTTATCAGCACACCAAGAGACCATCTCCTTATAGTCAAAAACTTCAGGGACACAGCCTACACGAGAAATTCCAAAGGTCCAAATTATTTCGTTCTGGGCAGAAGGGGATGATTAGTAAGAATATGCCCTGGACCACTCGAAGTTCTGGTCCTCACGCCCGAAGATGTTCACTGTATCTCCACAGAACTGTTGTCGAGTTGGTGCCATAAGTTTATGAGAACGTTTGTTCGCTCCAGATGATGGTTGAAATGAACAATTGGAGGGGATAATATAACCATCCACAAATGTTGGTTCAATGCTTGTGAATGGGAAAGCTCCTTGAGCCTTTCACTCATTAATGACAATCTCTATAGATGATGCATGATGAGTTGTTAGAAATAAAGCTTAATTATTGCATACTTAGAAGTGCGAAGGTGACGGGTACGACGAAAGGAATTAAGGATTGGAGGTTTCATGAACGTGCCAACCCGACGACGTGCAAATGACATTCCATGATTTTGAAATCAACACTCAGAAGGGATAATATAACCCTCCACGAATCTTGGTTTAATGCATATTAATGAGAGATCTCCTCGAGCCTTTCGCTCATCAATGACAATCTATACAATTCCTACATCATGAGTTGTTAGCATCAAAGCTTACTATTTGCATATTTAGAAATAAGACCTTATATATATATATATAAACAAATTTCTATTATAGACAAGTGCGAAGGTGACGTAGATGGGGAAGAGCAAGCAAGGAATGGCTAGGTATGAAAAGCGGTCGGACGAGATTCAAAATAGGGTTACAAGGGATGCTCAGAAGAGGTGAGTGTTCGACAGTCAAATTTTATGTCTCGTAATTTTTTACTGCAAAACGTGTAAAATGGAAGAGAGCATGATGGGGAAATTCGGCAGCCGGTTTGTATATTTGCAGAATTCAAGGAAAGTGGCTAATTATGGAATAGGGAAACGGTTGGTCGGACTCGCTTTCAGAATTAAGGATTGAATATTTCGTAAATGGGCCAACCCGACGACGTGCGAACGACATTCCATGATGTTTGAAATTAACACTCAGAAGGGATAATACAACCCTCCATAAATCTTGGTTTAATGCGTATTAATGGGAGATATCCTCAAATCTTGGTTTAGCATTAAAGCTTGCCAATTGGATACTTAGAAATAATACCTTACACACACATATGTTTTTCTAAACAATTTTTTATTGTAAACAAGTGTGAAGATGACGGGGATATGGAAGAGCAAGTAAGGAATGGCCAGTTATGAAAAGCGGTCGGACAAGTTTCAAAATACGGTTACAAGGGATTCTAAGGAGAGGTGAGGGCCCGACGGTCAAATTGCATGTCTTGGAAAATTTGACTGCAAAAGGCGTAAAAGGAAAAAGTGCATGATGTGGCAGTCCAGTAAACGGTTTGTATATTAGCAGAATTCCGGGGGTTGTTTGCAGGTCGTGGAACAATGGAAGGGCAATCTTGAGCCCTCCTATCCGGGAACCCGCAATCAAAAAAGTGGCTCATTATGGAATAGGGAAACGATCGGTCAGACTCATTTTCACTAATATATTGAAATTTGTAATAGATATCCCATTACCTAGCAAGATCTTTTCTGCATGTATATCGCGAAATTTCGGGTGGCAGGATATTTTCTACATGTTTCTGTACAAGTTGTGTAGGAAACTCCTCGAGGCATGGTGAGTTGTTAGCATTAAACCTCAGTTATTGCATACTTGGAAAGAAGTGCAAAGGGTGTGGGCACAGGAAAACAACGATTAGGAATTGGATATTTCATGAACCCGCCAACCCGACGATCCGTGAAAGAAATTCGAAGAAATGGCGAAGTATGGAAAGTGGACGGACGTGCTTCAAAATGGGGTGACAATAGTTCCACAGGAGATGTGAGGACCCGACGGTCAAATTGTATGTCTCAGAACTTTTGAGTGCAAAATGTGTACCATGGAAGAGGGGATGATGAGCAAATTGTGTAACACTGGACAAGGTATGATGTGAGAGTCTGATTGTAAATTTGTATATCGCGGAAGTCAGGGTGTTGTTTGCAGGTCACATAACAATGGAAGTGCAATCTAGAGCCCGCCTACCCGAGAATCTATGGTCGGAGAAGTGAATAGGTATTGAATGGGGAAGCGGTTGGTCAGAGTCGTGATATAAAAGCACGAGTGCAAATGTGAACCCGCGAGTCCGCCAACCCACACAACTAGACATTTTAAGAAAAACGACTAAGTAACGAGAAAGATTAAGTACAGGGAAAAGAGAAACGTGAATTTGGTTAAGTATAGAAGAGGGAAAAGAAGGGCTAATATATTCACATCTTTAATATATATCCCATTTCCTCGCAAGATCTTTTCTACATGTTTATGGAGAAGTTATATACTTATTGCATATATTTGGAAAGAAGTGCGAAGGTGGCGGGCACATAAAACAACGACTAGGAATCTGAAATATTCTAAACCCACCAACCCGACGATCCGCGAAAGAGATTGCAAGAAATGGCCAAGTGTGGAAAGCGTTCAGATGAGCTTCAAAATAGGGTGACAAGGGTTCCCGAAGAGATGTGAGGCCCCGACGGTCAAATTGTAAGTATCAAAACTCTTGAGTGCAAACTGTGTAACACAGAAGAGGGGCTGATGTAGGACCCTGGAAGTCAATTTGTATATCGCGGAAGCCGGGAGGCTGTTTGCAGGTCAAGGAACACTGGAAGTGTAGTCCACCTGTTCGAGAACCTACAAGCGAAAAATTCAGGTAAGTATGGAGTTGGCGGCATGAAAGAGATTCCAAGAAATGGCGAAATATGGAAAGCAGACGCACGGGCTTCAAAATGGGGTGACAATAGTTCCCCAGGAGACGTGAGGACCTAAAGGTCAAATTGCAGGTCTCAAAACTTTTGAGTGCAAACTGTGTATCATGGAAGAGGGTATGATGTGGGAGTCTGACAGTAAATGTGTATATCGTGGAGGTCCGAGTGTTGTTTGCAGGTCACAGAACAATGGAAGTGCAATAAAGAGCCAACCTGCCCGGGAATCTGCGATCTGAAAAGTGGCTAGGCATGGAATGGGTAGCAGTCGATCGGAGTCACGATATAAAAGAACCAGTGCAAATGTGAACCTGTGAGTCCGCCAATGCGCGAATTGAGACATTTTCAAAAAAATGACTAAGTAACTAGAAAGAGAAAGTAGATGGGAAAAAGAAACGAGAATTTGGTTAAGTATAGAAGAGGGAAAAAAAAGGCCAATATATTCAAATCTATAATAGATATTCCATTTCCTGGCAAGATCTTTTCTATATGTTTATGGAGAAGTTGTATACTTATTGCATATACTTGGAAAGAAGTCTGAAGGTGGTGGGCACATGAAACAACGACTAGAAATTGAAAATTTCTCGAACCCGCCAACCCAAGGATCCGCGAAAGAGATATCAAGAAATGGTCAAGTGTGGAAAACGGTTGAACGAGCTTCAAAATAGGGTGACAAGGGTTCTCGAGGAGATGTAAGACCCCGACGGTCAAATTGTATGTATCAGAACATTTCAGTGCAAAATGTGTAACACAGAAGAGGGGATGATGTGGGAGTCCAGAGGTAAATTTTCATATCGCAGAAGCTGAAGTGTTGTTTGCAGGTCATAGAACAATGGAAGTGTAATTTAGAGAAAGGGGAAGTGCTTGATCGGAATCGCGATATAAAAGCATGAATGAAAATGTGAACACGTGAATCTGCCAACCTGCGCAACAAGACATTTTCAGAAAAAAAAAGCGACTGAGTAACCAAAAAGAGAAACTACACGGGATAAAAGAGTGGGAAAATAGAAAGGCGGAGGGCAATTTCCGTAAGCGGGAATTAGTTTCAAACAAGCCCCATTGTTGCAAAACCATCATTTTCTAGTCCAATATTTTATCCACTTATTCGTTTTCTATTGTGCTTGTACCATTAAAAAGGTTGTGAGCAAATGCTTTGTTGAAGATTAGTTTTTATTGCAACTTGTGGGAGTAATTGTGTTCTTGATACATTCTTCCATGACTTTGACATATTAACTTAAGTATTAAACTTCTTGCATGATGGGTTGTTATCATTAAACCTTAATAATTGCATGTCTAGAAACAACAATGACGATCTTGAATTTTAATATTGTAGTTGATTTCATAGTCCCATTTGACTACAACCACCATATATCAGTTTTTTTTTTTTATTCGCGAACAAGAAATTTGGTAATTTCATTAATAAAGTAAAAAATGCTCAAATAGAGGCTAGGGGATGGACAACTAATAAAATGTTCCCTTTCGGACTAAATCAAGGAAGCGAAAGGGAAATAAGAAATCGTTTGCTTAGCAAGGCTGAGATGAAAACGAAATTTCTATGGCGGGGCTCGGACTACCACATTGTGATTTGGTCTTGCTATGTTCTATCTGCATTACGAATAGAATTGAACGTTGGTTTGAAACTGTCTGAAATTCATTTTTATTTCCATAAAATCCTGATGGGATCGACATAATGCATTGTCATATAATTGTTAAATGCTCCATATTAGATCAAATTACTTGAGCTAATACAATATTGAAGAACTACGAGACTATCGAACCTTGCGAATGAGAAGAGGTGTTAAATTCAACAAAGAAGCAACAACCAAGACTCCAAGGCAAATTTTCTAATAGTAAATCCATTAAAAATATATTTATATTGGGCAGTGTATATCTATCCATAGAAATTGGACCGAGTTCTATGCACCAAAACATTGAACATATTTTCCATAAACACATGCACATGACCTGCAACATGCAGGAGCCATCGAGATGCTCTTCAACATGCATACAAAACTAATTACCATGCTTTTTTTTAGGAAATCCTTGCAGTCTTCTCCTCGGGAGGTCAATGTTCGCTGCCCCAATCTCAATATCTTGCGAAAGACCTAAGGCGACAAAGAAACATGAGAGTGGTTCCACAATGGAATAAATCATTGGCTTGAAGCAGATGAACAACACTCATGCTCCTGACGTTGGCATTTCTCCAACGTTGCACACCAGCAAGAAAGAAACACATAATCTTTCAAACGCAGGAGGACATAAGAACCCATCTTCGTGATAAAATTGATAGTTCTCACAAGCTTCCCATGAGGAAGAATACGAAAAATGTTGCAGGGCAACGAAAGAGCCCGAAACTGAAATTTAGGACACACCAAGAAACCACGTCCTCACAGTCGAAGACTTAAGGGACACAAGTTGCAAGAGCAATTCCAGAGGCCCAAATTAGGCCATTCTGGGCAGAAGGAGATGAGTAGTAGGAATATGCCTTGCACCAGTGGGAGTTATGGTCCTCATCCCCTAAGATGTTAATTGTATATCTAGAGAACATGACAGTGGTCCCGCAATTGAATAATTTTTTTGGCTTGAAATATATCTCTGGGAGCATCAATAGACCATTTTCTTACAGTGAAAGACTTCCGCCATGAAAAGACTAATTTAGACCTCTGGAATTCCTACTTTCGAGCTGCAAAGTGGCTATTGTGTTCAATGTCGATTTCTTTTTTGAAACCCCTTTTTTTGGTCTTGTCAGGGCCACCATCGCCGAGCCGGGAAGTGCCCCTCATTATGGTTGATTTCAATTTGGGCGCAGAAGTGGGAACAACGTCTGCATTGCCATCATCTATTGTCGTATCATCGTCCATCAAATCATCTTCTCCCTGGTCAAAATCGATCGCATCAACCTCTACGCCAGCCATCAATGCAGGCGAGCAGGATGTCTGAGTAGGCGGGGTTGCCTTAGAATTCTTTGGCTTGAAATATATGTCTTGGTGCACAAAGGGACCATCTCCTTTTTTGCTCCTGGGCGAAGGGAGATGAGTAGTAAGAATATGCCCTGGAATATTGGAACCTTTGGTCATCATGCCCGAAGGTGTTTACTGTATCTGGACAGAACTGTTGTGGAACTGTTGCCATAAGTTAACGAGAGTTTAAGTTTGCTCCAAATGATGTTTGAAATGAAAATTTGGAAGGGATAATATAACCCTCCACAAATCTTAGTTTAATGTGTATCAATGGAAGATCTCCTCGAGCCTTTCGTTGATCAATGACAATCTCCATCGTTCGTGCGTAATGAGTTGTTACCATTAAAGCTTACTAATTGCATATTTAGAAAAAAGTGCGAAGGTGGTGACGACGACGAAGAGTGATTAAGGATTAGAGATTTCGTAAAGGCGCCAATCAGACGACGCACGAAAGAGATTGCATCATGCTTGAAATGAATACTTGGAAAGGATAAAACTCTTCTCTGCAAATCTTGGTTTAATTCGTATTAATGACAAATCTTCTCCAGCCTTTCAGACATTGATGAAAATCTTAACGGTTCCTGCATGATGAGCTATTAGCATTAAAGCTTAATAATTGCATATCTAGAAAGAAGTGCGAAGGTGACGGGGATGGCAAAGAGCGATTAAGCATTGTACATTTCATCCACCCGCCAACCCACGAAAGAGATTCCAAGAAATGGCCAAGTATGGAAAGCGGTCGGGGGAGCTTCAAAATAGGGTCAAAAGATATACTTAGGAGACGTGAGGGGCCGATGGTCAAATTGTATGTCTCTGAACTTTTGACTGTAGAATGTGTAACACGGAACAAGGCACAATGACGGATTTTGGCGGTCAATTTGTATGTCGTGGAATTTTAGGTGTTGTTTGTAGGTAGTGGAACAATGGAAGTGCAATGTTGAGCAAGTCTGTCCATGAACCGACGATGGTAATAGTGGCAAAGTATGCAATGGGTAAGCGGTTGGTCAGACTGGTGATATAAAGCTTGAGACATAGTCAGAACATGGAATATTGTCAGGCTTGAAAACAGGGCCACAAGTTCTACAAATTATATCTATCCCAACTTTTGATTGCAAAATGCGTAACACAGAACATGAGACAATGACGGATTTCGATGGTCAATTTGTATATTGAGGAACTTCGGGTGTTGTATATAAAAGCATGAGACATTCAGAAAAATGACACATTCGGAAAAAGGACCAAGTAACCAGAAAGGGAAAGCAAACAAGAAAAAGGGGAATTTGGATGCTAATTTGCAGATTGGGGAAGTCTGGGTGTTGTTTGCAAGCGGCGGAACAATGGAAACGCAATGTTGAATCCGCCTATCCGGGAACCCACGATCCAAAAAGTTTGTTGAATATGAAACGGGGAAACGGTTGGTTGGACTCATGATATAAAAGTATCAGTGGAAATCTGAAGACTTAAATCTACAAACTCTCGCACCCAGACATTTTTCGAAAAAACGGCTAAGTAACCAGAAAGGGAAAGCAAAGGGCAAAAAGAAAGGAGATGGCAATTTTCAGAAGTGGGAATTGGTGTAAGAAAGGCCCATTGATGGTCTTAATAGTAACTATGAAGTGCATTAAACATGTGAACATGTTCTTCAATCAAGGAATAGATAGAGCGAGCCATGCTTATAGTTTCCAGGATGTGTTTGTATAAGAGAAGCATCGAAAAGCCACAAGAAAATCAATTTCAGGATGTTTAAGTGAAGTTATTGTACTGTGAACTTCACCACAAGTATAACAATGACGAATTTGAATTTTAATGTCCTGTCGTTGATATGATAGTTCCATTGGACTTCACATAGTATATATCCTTTTATTTCAAAATATTATTGGAGATGAATTTTGCTAAGTTCATCGATCAAGAAAAAGTGCTAAAATGAGCCACATACTACATTTGCATCAGAGAGCTTATATTAAAAGGCAAAGCATGTCCTGTATATTCTTTAAGATCGTAGAAAAACTGCCAAGATCATGAATGTATCATTAATTTTCCAGAACGAAGCATACAAACAAAAGCCAAGTAAACACCAAATGTATTGAAAGTCGAGGCACAAGGCAACACATGAACACAGAAGGCGCCAAGCGAGGTCCCACAAGGTTCCATAGATCAGTACGCATCAACCTTTGCATCAAACAATTTGATATATATATATATATATATATATATATATATATAACACATGTGGCATTGGTTTTCTCTTACATCTGGTATATGTTCCCCATGAGAAAATAACTGGGGCCATGGGATATGAACAAAAGTCTACCAAACACAAGACAACACAAAACCAACGAAGCTTTGCCATTGTACCCTAGCTACAACCAAACCCCAAAATGGGGAACAAGAAACTTGTCGATTACTATTTTACCATGAAGCAAGATCACTATGGACATTTTCTTCTGATAGTGCCATGTTCTATCACTACCAGTTTTAACAATGCCAAATTTCCAATATTATTGGAAATGCTTGATGGTTCTGCCTAGAGGAGTAAGCCATTTCAACGGTTCAAAGGATAGGTCTGAGTTATTTATAGTTGGATACTTTGTATGGGTTTGTCCTCATGCTTCCCATTTATGGACTGGACAATCTTATGCACTTGTATATCACCAATAAATGCACCTACTTGTATGGATTCCAATGGCCGAACTCCCCAATCTCTATAGCGAGTTCTGAAAATCTCAAGCTCATGTTTCAATCCATGTTGAGCCCTTTTTTTCAATTAGGGCATCGAGAAAATGCAGATACCATACCATAAATGTATAGTTGGAGATCATCTTTTTTTCTATCTAGGTACCCAAAAAAATACAGAAATCCTGCCATGGCTATATAGTTGGAAAAGATTTTTCCAATTTCGGCACCCAAAAAGGTGCATAATCCTCCAACAAAGCCACAGCCAGCCACCATTTTTTTTTTTCATTTGGACACCCCAACAAATATGAAAAATTCTTACCGGGAGATGCAAAAAAACATGAAAATAACAACATCGATTGCATTTGTAGTTAGATTCTCCTTGTTGTTTCAAGTGCACAAAAAGAGACAAAATCTTTGGAAAGAAATTTTTACAGCCATAGATGTAAACTTTGAAGAACTCTTGTCTGACAAACATTCATTTGGGTGTTGAAGAAAAATTACAGACACACATGAGATTTTTTATTTTTTTTCTAGCCGATATGCAATATTGCATTGTCCTCATTTAATGTAAATTTGCTATGTATCCGAAAGTCGCGCAGGATGTAAACACTGTTTGCCTTTTTCTGTAGGTATGCTTCATATGACAATTCTGCTAACCCATGAAGCACATCTTGTAGCAGAGGTTGTCTAATTGTACAATGTACGATTGTGTTGCCCACGGTTCGGATGGCAGCATTGAGGCAATGTCTATATATGTAAGGGAATTTTTTACTACATCTCGGACAATCAATTGTATCATCACTTATGAAAGCATAAGCATAAGCATGAGAGTTTCATTTGGCACATACATGCTCGAAGGGGGTCGAGTACGCATTGGATGCAATCAAAACAACCTCAAACTGGGTACGTGAGCATAATAGTTAATATATTGAACAATATAATATACAACTGCACAAAAAAAAAAAAAATTGTAGAAAATTGGTGAAGGCAATTTGTATGAGCAAAGTGAAGATGAAATTGTAGATGTATACGCACAACAGTTGCAGAGCTAGTTAGTTTCTTGAGATCCTGTACTATGTCTGTTCACAATTCTGTTACAAATGTTGCTTGGGTTGTGCGAAAGATCCTTTCTTTAACATCTCTTTTCTTTGTTATATTTTTGAAGAGCATAAGTGGAAATTGCCCTTTATGCAATTTTTGTTCCACCGAGGAAAACAAATTTGAATAGGTGTCGAACAATTGCAGTTGCAACATGGAACAGTGCAATAGTTGTGTAACATAACCGAGATACATGGACCTGTGAAAGTAAAGGACAAAACTGGATATGGAGAATGGTACCATTGCCTTGTTGTTCTCTGACTTTCCATCTTTTATATGGAGAATGTGTTGCGAGCCAAGTTTTCTTACGAGTGTGACAACTCCGCCAATGGTTCCGATTGGGTAAGTGTTGTTGCTCTGTGCAAGTTGGCTGATAGTTGTGCCCGCGACGAAATGATATTTTGAACAAATAGCGGGATTTTTTTCCACAATACTTGTTTCGTTGAGCGATATAATCTGATCACAATCATCACAGTCATATACTGTTTTGGGCAATATATTAAAATTTGTAATGGATATCCCATTACCTGGCAATATCTTTTATGCATGTTCTGGACAAGTTGTGTGGGAATAGTCAGTGTGACCGTCATTAGGGCCTCATTGTTTGTCATGTCAGCACACATAATGGATCTAGTTTTGTTTGCCTTGTCCAAGTAGGTGCTATAGATGACCATTATGTACCCGACGAACAGTTGCCTAGTTCGGCGGCTGTTCAAGCCCTCTATTGATAGTATTTTGGGTATTACAAGTTTAGACCTGGTGACATTTTTTGAACAGGAAAACTAATGTGAATGGTAGAATGCATTATTTTTTTGTTTTCTTTTTTCTTGGCATAAATGTACAAGTAGACGCACAACTTGGATGAAGTATGGAGCCATGGTTTTGCAACCAGACCTCTTAGTCTGATGAACTTGCGCTATGTTCGACATCTCACTTGCGCTCGTTGATACTTCTTGTGAACTGCAAAGTATGTGTTGTAGATGACATCAACATATTCACCATGGCATAGATGAATAAATAGCCGAGGATATTTGTTTGGTAAACATACGAGGAACATAATGTATGCATCTTTACCTTTGGCCTTGTCGATCTGTTGATGTTTGCGATGATTGAATGCTCATGGCCATGTCACTAGTCTAACTTTTTCTAATGCAAACATGTGTAGATGAACATCAAAAGGACTAAATAAGCATATGCATTGTATATTGTCCATAATTGTTTTGAATGTCACATACAGGGTTGAAGGAGATGGAATACGAAATAAGGTGTCAAGGGATACTCAGGAAACATGAGGACTCGACGGTCAAATTGTATGCCTCGGATTTTTTGACTGCAAAAATGTGTAACAGTCAATAGGGCGTGATGGGGGAGTATGACAACCAATCTGTATATTGCGGAACCTCTAAAGCCAGAGGCACAATCTTGAACCCGCCAACCCGGGAACCCACGATCGAAAAAGTGTCTAAGTATGGAATGAGGTAGAAGCATGACTATAAATGTGAACGCGTGAGTCCGCCAACCCGCACACCTAGACATTTTCGGAAAGACGACTAAGAAAAGCAACCAAAAAGCAAAAGTAGATGAGAAAAGTTAAGTATAGAAGAGGGGAAAAAAATAGATAATAGAAAGTGGAAAAATTAGAAATGGGGAGAGCAATGTTTGGAAGCGAGAAGTCTCAACAAAGGCCCATTGTTGCCAAATCATTGTTTTCTAGTCCAATATTATATGCACCCACTCATTTTGTATGTTTGATTTACTAACACAGTTGGTATACCTTTTCGAAGATTGTACCACAACCCCCTCTGCTGTGGCATATAAGAATTCATCTTCTTGTCCAACCAATATCTTTCTTTCAATGTAGCAACGCTGAACATACAGTGGACATGAAGGTAAGTTAGTATGCAGAAAGACATGTAAAAGAAAGAAATACAGCTCTATTTATTTCAATGTAGCAACAAAGAGAATACAATTCACATGAGAATAAGTTACTAAGTAGAAAGATACGTAGTATCTACATACAGGAAAATAGGTGCAAAGCAGTAGAACAAATACACAGACAATAAATGAAATACTAAACACTGGAATATGAAATAAGAGTAGAGGCATGCACCTCTGTAATTCCTCCTCTACATTCGGGGCAAACAGTCCATCGTCCTCTCCAACCACTCTATTTGTTTAAATGTAGCAATGCAGGAAAAATACAATGGACATGAAGGAAGTTAGTATGTAGGAAGACATGTAAAAAAAATAAACGGAGTTTGAATTTTTCCAATGTAGTGGCACATAAAATACAAAGCACATGAAGATAAGGTATTATGTAGGAAGGTACACAATATCTACATACAATAAATTAGGTGAACACATATATAGACAATAAATTAAATACAAAACAACGGAATATGAAATAACAATACAAGCATGTACCTTTGTATCTCCTCTTCCACCGCTGCAGTAAAGACTCCTTCGTTTTCTCCAGCTATTCTATTTGTTTGAATGTGGGAACACACAAAATACAATGAACATGAATGGAAGCTGGTATGCAGCATAGAACAAGTAATATGTACATACACTAAATGAGAATCAACGAATAGAATAAAAGACAGTTAGAAACATGAACCTTTGCTTTTCTCCATCCATGGTTGTAATTATATAAAGTTTTCTTGCCCAAAATATTTTACAAGCCACAAAATATTAAGAAATTGCATCGCCATAGCTAAATGATTTTGGTTTTCTGCGGCAAAGTATCCAGATATGCTTTGAGACATGGAAATATAATTTTGCAGTATCTTTGGTGTACATCTCATATTTCAAGTACAAGACAAATTGTATCGTGGTCACACCAGTATATGTACAGGATAAAGAGGTTGTATTATGAATTGGGCACATTTAACCATGTATGGTTAATAAGTGGGTTTTGCACATGTTTTATCTTAACAAAAAGACAACAAACATTGTAATTGCACATGTAGTTGTCCAATCATTTGTTATGCCACTATTTTGTATCATGTCAACACTGAAGTATCCCAGAATGATAATGGTTTCGTCCAAATGTAAATGGTGCGATGCATTTGAGAACACATTGATTATGCTAGCAATGTTGCATGCTAAACAACATAGAAACTGAATACTGCAATTTGCATTCCACAGAACACCACTCTTGGTAGCACAATCTTAGTATCATTTTCTTCTACAAGAACATTTTAAAAAGACATGTAGGTATGGTCCAAAACCAGGAAAAAGAATTGGAGCAAAATTTAAGAGCAGGATAGGCGGGCACGGGACAGGTACTAGATCTCGACTTCGCCAAACACGACAAACAACAGAACCGCAGGTCCACTCACGGGTGTAGGGCTTGAACACCGCAAAGTGAAAGAAAAAAAACAGCTCCAACTGCCGGCGCATGACCCCAACCTTGCAAAGCCGAATTAAACAAAAGAAAACAACAAGCAACAAACCAACGAACAAGCATGAACATGCCCAACTGTAGCCCCAAGACCTCAAACTCACAAACTTGAGCTAAACAACAACAAGTAGCAACCGACGAACCAATGAACCAAGGAACAAGCAACAACCACTAAACCGATAAACAACATATGTATCTCCAACGATTACCAAACTGTAGCCCAAGCACAAAAGGAGCCAGAAATTTACGATGAGCATGCCAACAAAAACAATCAAACATTCTTACTTGCAATCTGCAAACAATGAACAACAAAGAACGAATAGGAAATGAAATTATGGCATCGAAACTTACTCCGAAATGATGAACGACAGAAGCGCAGGTTGAATTCTGGGTGCAACACCTGGACCCCACAAAGTCAAAAAAGAAAACAGATCCAACTGCGAATGCAAGACCCCAACCCTGCAAAGTTGAAGTAAACAGAAGCAAGCAACAAGCAACAACAGGTCCAACCGCATGCGCAGTACCTAAACCTTGCAAAGTTGAACCAAACAACAACAAGCAACAATTGATGAACCGATGAATAAGAAGAACCCACCGAACCAGTAAACAATGTATGTATCTTCAACAACGACCAAATTGCATTCCAAGCATAGAAGAAGTATGAAACATACAATGCCTATTCAACTAGCGGTGGACAACAATATTGTCCAAATTCACTGCAACATTGTATGGAAAAATTCGAGGAAAAATGTACTCTGAGAAGGTAAACATTTAAGGTTGTCAGGCTGTTTAAGGGCCTCACGATATGCAAACATTTAAGTTGTTAGGTCTGTTTCAGGACCTCGCGCTATGTAAACATTTAAGTTGTCAGGCCTATTCAAGCACTTAAAAAAAAGTGTCAATGCTTTAAACCTTCGGTATGTAAACATTTCAATATAAATACAAAGGACTAATAAAATGACATATTAATATGTGATCGCTATAGTCCCTCTACGCTTTCGGCAGGGACTAATAATAAAAAAAACATTAAAAAACAACGTCCATGCTCATAACTTTTGGTATGTAAACATTTCAGTGAAAATGTAATAAAAAATAAAAAAGAGTGTCTAAGCTCAAAACTTTGGATATCTACACATTTACAACATTGAGAACAACGAAGCTGACAAT
>JZKD02S0345930.1:0-11458 GCA_000966675.3 Picea glauca | reverse complement strand
AACAAATGGAATTATGACTCAGACCCAAAGAATGCATCGATCATGATAAACAATCATTTCCTTTCGATGAACATCTAGCTAAGGGAGAGAGAGAGTTCTTTCACTAACAAGCACAGCTACGAAATGCCTTCAAACAATTATTTTCTCAATCAAATCCTGATGTAATGAAAAAACTTTTAAATGCCTTCTAATATGCTCGACCAATCATGAAAATATCTTAATTGTTTGCGTATGGATGATGATCAATACAACATAATTCTTACCTTTGCTAATTATCTTCTTGGTATAAATGAAAACCAAACTAGCATAAGCAAAAGTCACACAAACAATACCCTTCGTAGCAATCAAAATGAAAAACAAAAGAAAAGAAACAATCAAAGAAAAGAAAACTTTACACCCAAAAGCGAGATTTGAAGAACAATGACCTCGACTGAGAACAAGATACAGAGGTCTGTAGACCTTTGATGACCTTCACCAGGGTTTTTGCTCAACTGAAGAGAAGAGAAAAGCAATGCATAGGCTCCAAGCTTTACTCAACATAAAAACTTAATGAAAAATGGTGAAGAAGGCTACAAGATCCAATCAACAAGGTATTTATTCTTCAAAAAGACAGATGTCAAGGCTAGATAAGGAAGAAAAATTGACTCACTAGATCACTCAGCAAAAGAGCCACAGAGGCAAACACTGAAAAATGCAATTGTGGAGGGTTTTTTGGCCAAAAGGAGGCTGGCGCTCTGTTTCCAAGGGAAAAGAGCATTATAGCACTATGTGTAAGGCTATTAGGAGCGTTGGCACTCTGCTAACACTAGATCAGGGGCGCCAGGGTCTAAAAGTCCCACAAATGTCAAAAAAATTCAAAAATTGAGATTTGAGCTTGACAAGTATGCTAAATGTGACAAGGTAAGGAGCCAATCAGCTCATGGAACTAATCAAAGAGGGGTGAACCAGGTCTAAAACAATCAAGGGACAGAACAAGGTCAATGAGGAGAAAAATCCAAACAAGAGGTTTCGATTCGAGGCTATTTCCCCAGTGGAGTCGCCAGTTTCTGTTGTAGGAAAATCTCCTTGCAGACAGGTAAATCACCTCTAAGGCTTGACCTTAACCCTAGACAGAAAATGGCTTAATGTGGACACTGAATTCCTTTCAAATCTATCTAAACTAATGCATGGGAAGGGAGGATAACATAAGTACCTTTTAATCGACGTTTGTCCCTGCATGCTCCAAGTTGCGTTCCAATCCTTTTCTCCTCGCTGAGGTCTGTGGACAAAACAAGATACGACCACTTCCTACTCTATTGACATTAGCTTGAAAATAGATCTATCAATAAATGACAAGTTCATGTAACATCAGACACAAACTAGAAAGAAACGGGCCAAGCGTGTCATATTAATGAGAATAACGAAAATAGTACTTACAATCGTAGATGCGAATGCGACAGCTTCGTCAAGTCCTCTTTGTCTAACCCTTGCCTGAAAGATCCACAACCTGGATAACAGAAGCTTCACTGATCAGTCTCCTTTGGATGATTGTAAGTTTCCTCCAAGATCATAAGTTTCATATGTTCAATTCTTCCTCCCCCCTTTCCACCATCATAGAACCTGTTTATATAGGTTAGGAGGGGCCTAACCTCTTGAGTTATGTTTAGAACTAGTTGGGAACCTTCTCCTTAGATCAGGGATCTTTTGATGAAACTGAGAATTTGAGAACAACTACCTCCTAATCTCGAATGATCCTCCCCTTATTCTCCTCAATGGGCTAACAACTGACCCAGAATAGGGAGCACTCCCTCAGAAAGGGCATCAGAGCGTTGTAGCACTCCCTAGTAAGCCTTGGGAAAGCGCCAGTGCTCTCAAGATGAGCAACGCTTCTCCAGAAGGGCCTGAGGGGTGTTATAACGCTCCCTAAAGCATGATAGGGGAGTGCCAACGCTTCTGCAGCTGAAAAAGGGGAGCGTTCCCCCTCCAAACCAGTGTTTCAGGGTCTCTTTCAGGTGTCAAGAGCTATTTGATTCCAGTAGACCAGTTCTCCTCCTTCAAATCAGTCATGTGAGATGTTATAAGTGCCTCCTTAGTGTCATTATCATGGCATCATGTCTGAACATCATTTGTGACATTAGTGACCAACTTGCGACACTTGCGAAAGTTGTAGGGAAGATGCGACACTTACGACGATTGATAGGGACAATGCGACACTTGGCAATTTTGATGTGTAACAGCTCCCCCATGACAAACTTTTCTATTACTGATTTCTCAATGGGCCAAGATGAGTTGGGTGCAACAATGTCTTCTTTACCTCCTAATGCCATGTATTTCTTTACTTTTCTTCTTGAGCCTTCACTGTGTGTACCCGCCTCCTGTGTCTCGACCGACTTGGATTTCTCTTGAGCAAAGATCTGTTGGAGAAACTGCTTCCAGCTACCCCCTTGTGTTTTTAGAGCATGAACAACTAGAGGTTTGATTAAATTGTGATGATGAAGACTAGTCTCAGGCTTCTTAGAAAATGACCTCACCGCTCTTGCCATTTACTTTAAACTCATCCATAAAAAAATGGGAAAAATTTATCTATGGTCCTCCCTCAAAATGTGACAAAAGATTTAAATGATAAATGAAGGTCACGACATACCTTCCCTCACAGGTGAGGAATTTGTACAGACTTATAAGCATTGTACAATATTTTTCTTTTATATAGCTCCGAGGGATGCCATTGGTCCAATTGGGGTCGTGATGGTCTGTTTTGAGGAATTGTTGACAGAGCTTTTTGTCCACAATCACTCTTTTGAAGTATCTTTCTCCAGTCATCGGGAGACACGTGGCCTCTATAATTTTTAACTTCACATCCCCAAGCTGCATATTCTCTCCATCATATGTTTGTGCAAAGATGAGAGAAATTCCCTCATGATGGCCCTTAAATTTCTCCAAGAATGGAACCCACCCTTCCTGTTCATATTTTTTCTTACAAGCCTAATATTCTGTTGTTTCTTTGTATAATTGAAATATTGGCTCATTTTTGTTGACCCCCATGCTATTTTAATCAATTCTCTTGGATGGATAAGGCACAGACAGAAGGTCGAGGGTTGAGTACCGGATGATAGAGTATCAGTTGGGAGAAACATACAAGGGATACAAAGGCATAGGGTGTCTGTAGATAGTGTGACAGTAAGGGTAAATAATGCTCATCTAGATGGCAGAAGCATCCAGAGGAGAATTTATGAATGGAAGTGTAGATTACAATGGTCACGTCGATACTCATTATGATATGGCGAGGTAAGTCGGATCTACTAATGATTTCCAGATTTGTGGGAAGATTGGTGGAAAACGATATTCACGAAAGGAGGTGGCCATTATGATCAGGAATCGTGTATATGAAATCGACTGGGATCATTACTTGATATAATGAGATTCATGGTTCATTTCGTCTCATATAGTATGGAAACTAATCATGGGGTTTATTTATCAGATAGACAGAGGGAGTTTGATCCTATAAAAGACATTGCGATTTTGCATTCTTGATGTTTCGTAGGACACTTCCTTCTCACGGAGGTGAGGTATAATATTTCTATAGAGATTCATGACAAAACAGGGGTACATCAAGATCCAAGAGTAATCAGATGTTCTAAACACATACTTAGTCTAATTCCTTTAAATAAGATGAAAAAAAAGTGTCGAATATGTATGTCCTCGCACTAATAATTTGACAGTGACTTGGAAACATGATGAAAGTTACCCATCATATTCTTACCAGTACTAGATCATCTAAGTACTGGATCACCTGTTTGTAGAATTTTTAATTGATACGAGATCACCTGAGTGTTGGATCGCCTGTGTGTAAGACTTGCAGTTGGTACAAGATCACCTGAGTGTCGGATCACCTGTGTGTAAAATTTGCAGTTGGTGCGGGATCACCTGATTACCTGAGTGCCAGATCACCTGTGTGTAAAATTTGTAGTTGGTACAGGATCACCTAAGTGCTGGATCACCTATGTGTAAAATTTGTAGTTGGTACAGGATCACCTGATTACCTGAGTGCCAGATCATCTCTGTGTAAAATTTGCAGTTGGTACCAGAATAGCGCAGGGCCCCTTCTTTTATGCTGGATAGGATCTGGTACTGGATAGGCACAATGAGATGATTTGGTGGCCTTTCATACATAGAGGTGATCATCGATGCGAGATAAGCACAAAAATGAACTTTCTTGAGCTTAAAAATCTTGACACTAATTCTGGTGACAGTGATTTATAGAAATAGCTGGTGTTTCTATGGTCAAATCCGTCTGAAAAACCATGCAATAGCCAAAGTTTATAGAGGAATAATGCAGGAAATCTTTGTAACAGGAGGGTACTCTATAATGACTAGTAACTGAGATGACATAACTCCTTTTCTTCTGGAGCCAAGGTGACCACACTTTTGCTAACATTTCCTCTTTTATTACAACACGATAATAATACTAACTACCACTTTTCTGTGGATTTTTATCGAGCCCAGATTAGTTAATGCTCGCCAGTATTTTCAATTTTATAGAGTCTGAAAAACTTAAAGGAAACTCTCTATACTGTCCCGTGGATTTTTGTCAAGCTTGGGCCAGTTCCCGCTCGTCGATATTTTCAATTTTAAAAAGTCTAAAAAACTTAAAGGAAAATCTCTATACTGTCCCGTGGATTTTTGTCGAGCCCGGGCCAGTTCCTACCTGGCGGTGTTGTCAATTTTAAAGAGTTTGAAAAACTTAAAGAAGACTCTTTCTAGTAGCTTTCCTCCTTATTTTTTAATCTACATGGGAACACCACCAGTTTTTCTTTTGTCTTTGTTATTTAAAAATAAAAAAAAACTTCATCTCATGACACACCTATGTACAAAAAATGAATTTATACAATTTGAACTTACTATGGTAGGTCAGCAGGAGGAAAAACCCTCTCACTTACCAGTTGCATTTCAACAGTCTGAAGAACATTTTTGACAAAACCCTCCTTTGACAGAGGTTTGTGATAAACCTTTAGTCAATGTCCATTTACAACAAGGAAAGTCTGCTTTTCATCAATAGTCTTTATCCTTACTGCACCATTTTCATAGACTGTATCAACCTCATAGGGCCCCATCCATCTGGTAGACAGTTTGCCTTTGAATTTTTTAAATCTGCTATCATATAGGAGGGCCCAATCACCTGGCTGGAAGGACTTCTATTTAATGTACTTGTCATGCCATTTGGTCCTTTGTTCTTGTATCAAGGTGGTTCTTTCTAGAGCATCTTGTCTTATCTCATCAAGCTCATTCAATTGTAATAGCCTCTATTTTTTAGCTTCATTCAGGTCCATTCTTAATTGCATGCTAGTTATGAAGGTCTTCACCTGAAACTCTATGGGCAGTAGTACCTACTTCCCATATACCAACTCATATGGTGTATGGCCTGTTGTATTTCTCCAGGCTGTCCTATAGGCCCACAAGGCCTCAGACAACCTATTAGCCCAGTCTTTGTGATGTAGCTGAATAGTCTTAGTGAAGATGGCATCTATCACTTTGTTTGTTGATTCTACTTGGCCATTGGATTGGGGGTGATATGGTGAAGAATTTCTGTGTCTGATCTTGTATTGTTCGGTAAGGGCCTTAACCAAATTTGAGGTGAATTGTGTTCCTTGATCAATGACTATCTCGTGAGGTACCCCGAAACGAGTGAAAATTTCCTCAAAGAGAAAATCTACAATAGATTGTTCATTGGCTGAATACAGGGCCTTGGCTTCTACCCATTTTTTTACATAGTTTGTGCAAACTAATATGTACTTTTTCTTCTGGGACATGGGATTGATAGGTCCTACAAAATCTAAGGCCCATTTTTCAAAGGGTTCAATTACTACTTGGGCTTGGAGTGGCATTTCATCGACTGATGTAGGTCTTCCCATTCTTTGGCAATCATTGCAACTGGCCACGTATTTCTTTGCATCTTTAAAAATGGTCAGCCAATAATAGCCAGATTGTAGGATTCTGTAAATTGTCCTTTTGTCAGCAAAGTGGCCTCCACATGGGCCGTCATGGCAGGCTCTGAAGATATCCTACATTTCATCTTCCCGGACACATCTTCTGATTACCAAATCATGTCCTGTTCAGTATAGGGTATCTTCATGCCACATATAATTGGCACCTAGTTGAATGATTCTCTGTTTTTCTCTAGATTTCATACCTTGAGGAAAATTTTTGGTTACCAAATAGTTGGCTACGTTTGCATACCAAAGGGTGAAAGTAGAAATGGAAAATAAATTCTCATCTGGAAAATCATCATCTACTGGAGTACTGTCACCTGTATGGATAAGCCTAGACAGAAAATCAACGACCAAGTTATCTCTTCCAGGCCTGTCTATGATAGTGATATTAAATTCTTGTAGTAACAAGAGCCATCCAGTTACTCTAGCATTTGTAATAGGTTTACTCATTAGAAATCTGATGGTCGAGTGATCTGTGTGCACAAAAACTTCGTATCCTGTTATATAGTGTCTAAACTTGTTGATGGCATGTACTACTAATAAGAATTATTTCTCTGTGACAGTATAGTTTTCTTCAGCAGGTAAGAGGTTCTTACTAAGAAAGTATATAGCATAAGGAATCTCCCCTTCCCTTTGTCCTAATACAGCTCCCAAAGTGGTATCTGAGGCATCTGTACAGATATGGAAAGGAAGAGACTAGCTTGGACCTCTCAAAGTAGGAGCACTTGAAAGTTTTGTTTTAATATTTCAAAGGAGATTTGGCATTGCTCATCCCAACAAAATTCAACATCTTTTGTTAGTAGTTTGAAAAGGGGGGCAACTAGGTTTGTAAAATTTTGAATAAGCCTCCTATAGTAGCCGACATGCCCTAAGAAACTTCTGATTTCATTTTGTGAACTAGGGATCTTAATTTGGGAAATAATGTCAATTTTGGCATGGTCCACTCTTATTCCGGTACCAAAGATGTGGTGACCTAGAACGATTCCTTCAGTAAGCATCGTTCTTGATTTTTCGCGACTGAGTGAGAGGTTGGTCTCTTTACATCTAACCAATACCTTCTTCAAATTATCCAATGCCTGTTGGAAATCATCCCCATATACTGTGAAGTCATCCATGTAGACTTCGACACAATCATTGGTCAGATAAGATAAAATAGCCAATAAATCCCTCTGAAAGGTAGCAGGGGCATTACATAACCCAAAGGGGAGAACCCTATAAGCATAGGTTCCCTAAGGGCGGGTGAATATGGTCTTATCCTGGTCTTATGGTGAAATTTGTATTTGGTTGTAGCCACTAAACCCATTCAGAAAAGAAAAGTACCTCTTCCTAGATAAAGTATCCAAGATTTGGTCTATGAAAGGTAAAGGGAAGTAGTCTCTATAGGTGGCCTTGTTTAGCTCTCGAAAGTCCACACAAATCCTCCATTTTTCATTTTTCTTTGGTACAAAACTAATGGGGAGACCCATTTTCTATTTGATATAGGGTAAATTAAATTGGCTTGTAGGAGTTTTTGGAGTTCTTTCTTTACTATATCTTTCAAGGCTGGGTTCATTCTTCTCTGGAGTTGTCAGATAGGTCTGATTTGATTGTTAGTGTAAATATGATGCATACATTTATCTGGGTGGATCCCTTTCATGTCAGAGTAATCCCATGCAAATGCATCAGATTGCCCCTGAATCATTTGTACCAAATTTTGTTGTTGATCTGTTTCTAGGATGGCATTGATATACAGGGACTTCCTAGGACTGATTTCTACAGCTTGGACAATATACTCCCTCCCTTCCTCTATTTGCAAAAGAGTGGCTATTGTAGAAGTGGAAGGGTGCCAAATTTCTTGAAATTCAGGGCTAAAGATGTGTGTGTAGTTGGGGAAAGATTGGAGATAGTCAATGCATGCCGAAGCAGCCAAGAATAAACTTAGGATTTTTTCTTCAGAGTGTTCTTGTACTCCTTTTACTTGTTCAAGTGTCAACAAGGGCTGGATACAATCCTCCTCCCCATATGGATTCTCCAACTAGAGAGGGACTTCCTTGGCTGGTTGGGCGGGGGGAAAAAGGATAAGTTTCTGACTTTGAGTGCCATTGGAAATTGTCATTTCTCCAGATCGACAACTGATGAATGCATAAACAGTGGCCAACCAAGGTCGGCCTAGTACCACTGGGTGTCCTGGTTTGGGGGATTTGGGATGGATTACCAAGAAATCCACAGGGTATTCCCAAGAGGCCAATATCACTGTTATATCATCTAAACTTTCTGCTGGGGTGATGACTGATTTATCTGCAATCTCTAGCAAAGTTTGTGTAGGTCTTAAGTGATCTAGTTGCAGTGTTTTCATAGTGTTTAGTGACATCACATTTATTGCTGCCCCTAGATCAATCAATGCGTTAGGTAAGGCAACACCATTGATTTCTATGGTTACCACTGGGTTCCCTGGATCACTATACCTGGAAGGCATTTTTGTTATAAACTCGGATAACTATCCTACCACCCGTATGACATGAGGCTCTTTCCTCTTTCTCCCTGGATTTTTAATGCAAAGTTCCCTTACAATTTTAGCACAGATAGGTATGTCTTTAATGGCCTATAGTAGTGGAATCTTTACACATATATTCCAGAGTTCAGTCTCTAGATTATGTTCTAGAGGTTCCTCAGTTTTCTTTATGAGAAGCCTTTCTGGGTAAGGGGGATTCATTTCATGGGGTATTTTTTATGCAAGGGAGTTGGGAGAAGGGATTTCTTGTGGTACTGGAGTGTTTATTTTTTCGTTCAATGGATCAGTCGGTTGTTCTTCTCTTTGAACCATTTGGACATCTATTTGTTCTTCTTGGTTTGTGTGATTATGCATGTGTTCCTCTTGAATGACCATAGTGGCATGTGTTTTGTTCACAATCCTTCTTGATCTTAATTCAATTCCATTAAATGGAGCTGGTGTTATTATGTATGTAGGGAAGGTTTGTACTTCAACATTTTGTATAGGTTGTGTTGGTCTATTATTTGGGTTAGGGATAGGTTGTCCAGGAATAGGAGTAGGCAAAGGAGGATTTTGGATGGGTGCATCTTGCATTGGTTTTTACATGTTTGGATTCATGGGTAGTGCAAGTGGTTGTTGTGGTTATGGGGGTGGAAGAAGAGCAAGGGGGTTAAAACTTAGGAGCAACTATGAAATATTTGAAGGATATTGTGGATAGGTGGGAAACTTTGTTGGTTGAAAGGGGAGATTTCCATATACAGGTCCTCTCCACCCTTGTTGCCAAGGTTGGGTTTGTGTTGACCACTGAGGATAAGACATGGGGGGTACCCATTGCTGTTGGGGTTATTGTGTAATTGGGTCGACAAACATGCTAGGGTTTTGTTGTCTCCATTGTCTCCATGGGGATAAGATGTCTCAGGTTCTCCTCCTCCCTTGAACATGGCCTTGAATTCAGGGAGAGAAGGGCATTCATTAGTAGGACAACCCTCTGTGAAAATACCATAAAGTTCAATAACATTGAGGGGGCATTCCTTTTCAGGGTGTTTCCTCCTACACTAATGACAGAAGATTGCTAAGGCAACATTTTCTTCCTCTTGTTTTCTTTTAATTTGCATGGTATCTAGCTGGGAACTGATGGTGTGTAGGATATCTATTTTAAAGTTTTCCAATAGATTTCCTAGCTCAATCCTTGTGACACCTTTGGATGTGGGTTTAGCAATTCTGTTGGTAGGGTCCCTTATACTTTTCCCTGTTTTAGCTTGACTGTGAGAGTATCTTTTACAATACTCTGCTATGTCTGCAAATGGTTTTTGGTATATGTCCCCAGAACTCATAAGGTTTAACACTTTAATGCAATCGTCCCTCACACCCTTTAGAAAGACATTCCTAACTGTAGCTGTATCTAAGGAAAACTGCTTAGTATTTTGGTAATTGTATAAGAACCTTTCTAAGTAGTCTTCTAAGCTTTCTTCTTCTGATTACTGCATTTTGAATATATCATTCCTAGCATCCCTAGGTCTGCAATAATCCTGGTATTTTTGGAGGAAGGTCTCCTTCATACCATCCCAAGACAAAATTGTGTGTTCCCCTAAGCTCATGAACCACCGTAGTGCCGAATCTTTTAGTGTGGATGGGAAAAGTTTTAATTTTTGAGCATTATCTGTGTAGTTATAGCTCCTAAAAAATATGTCAAATTCAAATAAAAATGAGTCAGGTTCTTCTGTCGACATACCTCTGAAATGTGGAAGTGAAATAATGGAATGTTCTTCATAGCAACATCTTTAGCCATATCCAGTATGGGGAATCCGAATGTCTCTATTTCATTGGTTTTGTTTCCCTCTTTTTCTGCCATGTTTCCAAGCACTCTGTAGGGAGGTGGTGAATTTATTCCACTGAGTGATGGTTCCACCACCGGGTTATCTGGTATCTCTAGCTGCTCCAAGGTTTTGTGTGGTCTTCCAATCGCAGATGCAACCTCTTCTATTATCACCTTTTCTTCTTTTCCAGTTTCTCCTCTGGATGGGGTCATCAGTGCTACCTCCCTTTCTTGCTGCCTTATGTTTTTAATCTGAACAGTGGGTTCAGATCTAATGCCTTTTGTTGAAATTTTTGACTTTGAGCTCTCTCGTCTGAGAATTTTTCCTGCACGATTTTTCGATGAATTATTATAAGGGGGGGTTTTCTTTGTTGTTTGTTTTTCTGGTTTTTCTGAGATTTTAGGAGCAATAAATCTGCCTTTATTATCCTTGTACCTACTCATAAAAAAATGAAATCAATGAAAACGCAGATTCCTAATTAGAGGTAGGAGGACAACCTAACTTTGGAGCAATGCCACCAAAGTGGATGCGCAGGTTCTTACCTTTCATCTTAACGTCTTCTCCCTACCCTTAGATTATCCTCAAATCCAATCTAATACTTCATCAAACCAAAAAAAAAAAAATGCTACCTGTTACTGTTTACAACTCCCCGACAACGACGCCAAAATGTTGGGGCGTAAATATGTTCATTGTATATCTCACACTCATTTAAATGTCAATCCGGGATTTGTAATCGAAAGATTTGTTACACCATATGTGCCAAGAACAAGTAACCTATCTAAGTCTGTTGCATATAGGAAATAATTAATAACATAAAAATTCCATTTCTAAGATCTCTAAATACTTCAAAATATCCTCTGAACCTAAAAGAGAAAACTGGTAATGAAACTTAGACAAACAGTCAATCAAAGAGATGTTGTACCAGAGAAACAAGTCTGTTCATTTTAGGCACTTGTATAGAAAATATGAACTTTAAGAAGCTTGTCTCCTGTAGTAATTAAAACAATCAACTCCAACCATTCTTGAAACAAAAACCAACTTCAACTTCATGTAATTCAATCAAACCAGCATGAGTGGAATTCAGTATAAGTGAAAGACTTTATTACAACACATGAAGATGAAAGATAAAGTCTCCTGGTCCCTTGTGATACTACAATCATAAACTTAAAATATCAGTCCCACACTTCAAATTATGAGATAGCTAC
>JZKD02S0345908.1:8975-19051 GCA_000966675.3 Picea glauca | reverse complement strand
GTCTTATCTCTTAGGGGCTTCTTTTTAGTGTGTGTTACTTTTGAACGTTTAGAATACCTTAGCGTGTCTTGGATCTTCTCACACAGTGGAGGATCCCGAGCTCCACCGGTCACGAAGGCTTCTTGGCCTACCGCTAGTTACACTGGAGCCACCCCCGCCACCATTAAGGCGGAAGCTAGACCAACAAGGGTATTTTGAAGCGACTGGGTTACAAACCTTTGTGCTCAAACAAATCCCGGAGGAATCAACCGTTTTGGACCTTGAAACAACCACTCTTGGCTCGGTTGAAACACCAACCATTGATATCTTGGCACCGTTTATTGTACCAATCCAATTTCATGAACGCCAGATAGTGCCTCACACAGCAATGGAAACAAATGTTGTTACTCCTTCTGGGAATTCGTCAATCCCCACCACAGTTGCCACCATAGGAGAGCCATCTCCTAACCTACCATCATCGGTCTGAGCCACCATGGTCTCAGCCGCAACTACGTCGCACAGTGGACCGAACCCGTCTATGGCGGCGGCCACAACCCCCTTCACACCTAGTGCGACAGGCCCTCTGTTCTCATACGGTATGCCTAGTTCGGGTACAAGTCTTGTACTAACCTACTCCACTTTACAGACTTTGGGTCTGGGGGAAGGGAGCTCTAGCGCTCCTCTGCAAGGTCACCTTGGGGGCACTCCTGCCCCTTTTAACATTTTTCCTTACGCAGGAGGTCATATCCCTCCTTTGTCCCCTTCGCTTGGTGGTCTGCATCAGCAATCTGTTGGGCAACCTACACACAATAGTTTATTTGGAGCAGGGAGTCAAGGACCACCTTCGCACTGTATGTCGGTAGGTTCGACACCATTTTCTTGGAACAGAACGTTTGGTAACAACACTTTCTCGTCAGCGGCTTTCCCGACTGGGGGCAACCCAATTTTTGGACAATCTACACCTGCACAGGGTACTATTCCTGCACAGGGGGCACACATAGCAGGACCTTGGAATTCAGGACAAGGATCCGTTCCCTCCTCCGGAATGTCATTATGGGGTAATTCCTTCCACAATCAATGGAACCTCGGACAGACTACTATGCCTCTCCCAACAGGACCGGCATGGGGTAATCCTTCCCAAAGTCCTTCGAATACAATGCATGCCCAACACTCTATGTCCTTTTTGGGAAATCAACCGATGATGTCTCCACAGATGAAAAATCCTTACGCTGGTTAGGGCCATGGTTTCTACCAGAATCTGGGCCAGCAGCCAAACTTTTCCTGGCAACCTGGTGCTAGTCAAACTCTAGGACCCTTTTTCCCAGGTTATCAGCAGCAACCCAAACTACCATTCCTGGCGACTTTACACTTGCCAGATTTGACAAGGTTGTTAAATGATCCTATTTGTCATGATCCACATTGGCCTCCTATGCCGACGAAGTTGCCTTCGAACATTCCAAAGTTCGAGGCCAAGCCTAATGAAGATCTAGGTGATCATGTGACTACCTTTCATCTTTAGTGCTCATCTAACTCATTGAGAGATGACTCCGTACAGTTGTTATTGTTTCAACGTACTCTTATTAGGAGTGCCGCGAAATGGTACATCGAGCTTAATCGCTCAAGATACTCTTCTTTCGGCGAACTGGCGATGGCCTTCCTTAACCATTTCCAATTACCTGTGAGATACAATGCTGGCACAGAGTTGCTTGCCAATTTCGAACAGACAACAGTGGACCATATCTCTGATCATATCCGAGAGTGGAGATGCCGGAAGAGTTTAATCAAGGTACCAGTCCCACCAGCATTCATGCTTGAGTGGGTTCTTAAGTCTTTGGTCCCATAGTTATCCAAAGACGTCGTGACATCCGGAGTTTTCTCCGAAGAAGATGCCATCATGAGGGCTCAACAGTTTGAGCTCATCTATTCTTAGTCTGGTTTATTATACAACATCTTGCCAGATGCGCCACGTTCGATACTGGATAAAACTAGACAGAGAGTTGGATCACATGCCGATGGTATTGTTGGTTCAGCACAAACTAAGCCCGTTGAGCAATTGACAAAACAGTTGCAACAGTTATCCATACAACACACAGCGGCCAGCCAAACTACTGCTTTGGCTTCTCCCCCTACCCAAACGTCGGAAGTACACACCGTGCAGTCAACTAACCCAAAGGCCACCCAGCAGCCTGAAGGGAAGAAAAAAAAAACGAAAGAAGGGTAAGGGGGATAAAAAAACCACTGATAATACTGGCAGGGACAACACGGAAAAATGGAAGGGGAGGTATCCATGCAACCTGTGCGCGGAAGACCACCCGACCCATATTTGTCCTCGACTTGGAGAGGCTCAAAATTTTGTCACACAGCAACAGCAAGTAGTGTTGACTAATCCCTTTCAACATGGGCAAAATCTAACTCAAGCCTCTACAAGCACAGAAGGGGGCAGCCAAGAAACCTTCCCTCCTCCAAACAATCCCTCATCTGTGAATGTATATATGGTTAGGGGTGATGCTTTCATATCAAATAGAGCGCACAACTATAGTAAACCAAGCGCTTCTGAGAAGGGTAAAGAAGCCGATCTCCCATCTCTTCCTCTACAGATTGAGAAGACGTTGGGAGAAACAATGACACGCATTCCAAAGGGTGCATTTAAAAAAGCTTCTCATAACCCAAACGCAAGGGCCACCCAGAATTACTCTGTGGTGGAGGATTTATCACAAACCCCTTGTGCGATGTCTGCTTTGGAGGTCCTCCAAAGCTGACATGCTCAGAGGAAAGCCTTGTTCACCGCTTTGGGCTCTACTGAGACTTGTAATCCGGGCACCATCATGTTATATACAACTGACTGAAAACCTCGTCTGCCTTACCACGTAGTGTTTCAGATAGTAGTGGTTCATCCAACAAAAACTTTTACTCAGAATATCTTCTGCACGGTGGTCGACAAAGGCACCTCGACATGTGTTATGTCGTTAGCATGCTGGAAGGCCATTGGCCAACCCGTTTTGTCTCCATCACCTACTCTCCTCACTGCTTTCGACGGTCGTTCATTCCGACCACATGGCATCGTTCCTTCTTTCCCTATGCAGTTAGGAGGGAAAATCGTGTGTCGAAGTAGAGGTAGTCGATGCTCCCCTCGACTATAATCTCTTGCTAGTACGGAGTTGGACTTATGCTATGCAAGTTGTGGTTGCTACAGTTTTCCGAGACTTGTTGTTTCCACACGAGGGTTGGATAGTGACCATCGATCAATTGTCTTTCTCCAGACCTAACCTAGATTTTGGGGCATCCACGGTCCCAATGATTGATAATCCTCAACCAGGTGTCGTTAACGTAGGAGTTGGTTTGTGCCCATCCTTGATGGGTACCTTTGATTTCCCACCTCCTCACGATGATATCAAATTTATATCTAATCACCATAAGGTTGAGATTTTTCAAGTTTCGTCGTTCCGCATGACTTACTTTGAGGATCCTTGGATTCTTCCTTCCCCATCAGCCACGATGGATGAGACAGGGCACTCAGGCATGTCCATGCCCTTGTATGCCGTTGAGGTAGCGTACTCTTTAGTCCAGCAATCTTCAGTTAACCCTGATCCGACTCCTGCACAAGAGTTAGATCCATTTCTAGAGCCTATTTGGGCTCAGGGTTCTCTCGCTAACGTCGATTCGTTAGACTTAGTCTTGCCTTTTGATGAAGCAGTAATTGAAGCAATGACTAGTTCGGAAAAACCTTGGGAAGATATTCACCACAGATCATATTTTCTCCCAGAGTTAAGCCGAATCGAAGCAGGAGAATTCACCATTACCATAACGGGAGATCGGTCGTGTCCTATCAATCTCTTAGCTACACAGGAAATTTATGCTGAGGGTAATATGGCGACTATCGCTAAAACTATACCCATCAACATCTCTCGAAACCCTGACGTCGTGGAGAATTTCTTCGTCGGAGCAGATTTCTCCCCTGAAGAGATTCAAATTTACATGGATCTTTTCAAAGAATTCCGCGACATTTTTGCCTGGTCTTATGAGGAAATGTCAGGTAGCGATCCGAAAATAGTTGAACATGAAATCACAACGTATCCAGATGCCAAGCATGTTCGACAAAAACTTCGTCCAGTCAATCCCAAGAAAGCAGTAGCCATCAAGGTTGAGGTTGAGAAATTGCTAAAGGCAGGTTTTCATTATCCTATCCATTTGACTCAATGGGTGTCAAATCCTATGTTGGTCAATAAAAAACAAGGCACGATTCGTGTATGTACCAATTTCCGTGATCTAAAAAAGGCATGTCCCAAAGCTAATTTTCCAACACCATTCATTGACCAGGTCATTGATGAATGTGCCAGTTGTGAAGCCTTTTCTTTCATGGATGGTTTTTTGAGATATAATCAAATCCAAATCAAATCCGAAGACCAACATAAAATGGTATTCATTTGTCCATGGGGTACATTCGCATATCGTAAGATGCCTTTTGGCCTTAAAAATGCTGGAGCCACATTCCAGCGGGCCATGTATTTTTCTTTTCATGACCTCAAGCATATAGTCGAGGCCTATCTAGATGATTTAGCATCACGCTCTCGCAAGCAAATGGATCATCCCACACACCTTAGACTAATCTTCGAACGTTGTCGCTACTTTAGGATTTTCTTGAATCCAAACAAGTGAAGCTTCTGCGTAACGTCGGGACGTTTGTTAGGTTTCATCGTATCAACAACAGGGATCATGGTCGATCCTCTTAAGGTGGAGGCAATAATCCAGTTGCCCCCCCCACGCACAATCCTACAACTTCAGAGTCTACAAGGCAAGGTGAACTTCTTACGACGCTTCATCGCCAACTATGACGAAATTACCAAGGGCTTTATGCGTTTACTAATGAAAGATGTTCCTTTTTTCTGCGACGAAGCCGCTCAACTCTCTTTCGACGCATTAAAACACGCCCTCACAACCGCACCTCTGCTACGGCCACCTAACTATAAAAAAGATTTCTTGTTATATCTGGTTGTCGCAGAGTCAACCATTGGCATGGTTTTAGTTCAGGAAGACGATTCGCTCTCAGAATACGTGATCTATTACGTGATCCGAGGCCTCGTAGGACCGGAACTCAATTATTCTCATATCAAAAAACTTGCGTTAGCAGCAGTTCATGTTGTTCAACGGTTCTGTCACTATGTTCTATTTCGCAAGACCATCGTCATTGTTGTCATGAATCCATTCTAGTACATGTTGACACGATGAGTTATAGGAGGAAAAATCAGTAGATGGATAGTCATCCTCCAAGAATTTGACTTAGACTTCGTTTCAGCAAAGTCCAAGAAGTCATTGGTCTTTACAGAGCTTATTTCGGAACTTCCGGTTGAGTCAGGTGACGTTGTGCCTGAGGAATCGCCTATCCGAGGAGATATGTTTTTGATTGCATCTTCAGACCCTTGGTACGAAGATATACTTATCTATCTCCAGACTTTGAAATGCCCCACCTTTGCTTCTCATGACGAGCGTCGGCGGATACGCCATCAGGCTAAAAATTATCTCATACTCGATGATACGTTGTATCGGAGAGGTGTAGACTGCATCTTACGTCGATGTCTCACTCATGAGGAGGCCATCATCGTGCTCAACGATTTCCATACTGGAGCTTGTGGCAGTCATTTATCTGGGTTGGCAACAACCCAAAAGATTCTACGAGCAGGTTACTTTTGGCCGACACTTATCAAAGATTGTATCGAATCGGTCAAGAAGTGTCATCTGTGCCAAATCTTCTCTCGGAAGATGAGGGCACATCCCGCTCCAATGTTTCCTGTCATCACAGTTGGTCCCTTCACTAAGTGAGGGATTGATTACACTACATGCGAACCCCCGTCAGCAAGGGGGCACCGCTATATCATCGTATTTTTTGACTACTTCACTAATTGGGTCGAAGCTATGCCAACGTTTAAAGATGATGGAGACACTGCAACTCTCTTCTTATTCAACCAGATCATCGCAAGGTTCGGCGTCCTGAGAGAGATTGTCACTGACCATGGCAGTCACTTTCAGAACCAAATGATGACCGAATTAACATCAAAGCTTGGGTTACGGCAGGAGCATTTATCACCTTACTACCCCCAAGCCAATGGGCAGGTGGAAGCTGTAAACAAAACTCTTAAGACTATTCTACAGCAAACTATCAAATCAGCCAAGTCAAATTGGCATTTGATGTTATACTCGGCATTATGGGCTTACTGAACATCTATTAATACTGCAACCAGTTTCTCACCTTTTCAACTCGTTTACGGGCTGGAGGCAGTCTTGCCCATCGAATGTCAGATCCCATCTCTAAAATTGGCAGTACAATTATTGCCAGACACTTCTCCGCTTGAAGAACGGTTAGTACACCTTGAGCAGCTCAATGAGCAGCGTCGTGATGCGGCCCTAGCCAACGAGGCTTACAAACATAAGGTCAAGTGTCAGTATGATAGGTTTGTTCGTCCTCGGATTTTCTATGAGGGCGACCTTGTCCTGGTCTATGACTAAGACAAGGACCCCCTAGGGGCAAGAAAGTTTAAACCCATGTGGTTCAGACCCTTCATCATAAAAGAGGTATTCAAAAGGGGCGTTTATCGTTTGGTTGATTTTGAAGGGAATGCTTTGGTGGAGCCTAGAAATGGGCTCTACCTCAAGAAGTATTACTCATAGACAGGTCACTGTGGGTAACTTTCTGTAACATATGTATAGTCTTTGTACTATTACTTTTTAAAGTTTCTTTTAAGTGTTATGGATGTGTCATTGATGTTATCTTTCGTCAATATGGCAGATGTCAAGTGATTCCAAGGTGTTCGTTGGGTATGCAGACGGTGCTAGTCGGCACACGCGGAGGCTTGCCTCCGCAACTTGGGTAATCCTTACACCTCAGGGCTAGTTGTTATCTTCCAGAGGTATATGCTTAGGTGACACCACAAATAATGTCGCCGAGTATAGTGCAGTTATTGAGTTGCTTCGTGACGCCTCGTCATTGGGTATCTCTCATCTTCGGGTCTATCTCAACGCTCAATTGGTTGTGTCGCAACTAAACAGAGTATACCGGGTTCATGATCCAACTTTACACCGACGATTCCTTAGGGTACGTCTCTTAGAATGAAACTCTGATTATATTATATATTTTCATGTTCCTAGGAGATTAAACCAAATTACAGATACTCTAGCAAAATTAAATTTTAGATTGGCATCTTGCACACATATGAAAGAACGTTGACATAAGCATGTAAATACATTTTTGCACACGCGATCCTTAAGACACAAAAGATCAAAACACCATATATAACATCATAAAACAACCAGAGTACATAGATGGACGTAAGCGCCTCAAAAATGGGACTAATAAACGAGTCACAAGGCTTATGCCCTCAAAAAATATATACAAGTAAGTGCTCGTGACACGTCAAAAGTCTACATAGGTTCAGGGCCTATGGGCCCTGTTATAATAGTCCACAGCATGGGCTAAACGCCTAAATAATTGAACCCACGTCCGAGGTGCCCCCATGACATGAGGCTGCATGGATGGCGGCAGGTCCTCTATCTCTGCCATTGGGAATGTGCGAGTGAGTGCAGTGAAGTTCTGCTCAACTCGTCTAAGGACTCTCTCAACCTCCCCAGCTGGGAGGTTCCCTGCTACTGCTACTCCTCCAGTGGCGGCAGCTGCAGCTTCTGGCCGAGGACGACGCATGTTCCGTGCATAATCGGCAGGTCGCATGGGTCCCAGATCTGCATACAACAAACATTTACCCGTCAAATACACTGGCATACAAAAACAAAAAAAATGATATATATCACAAAAATGACATAAAAATTACATATGCAAACAAAAAAACTACAAAGGTGGAGACTTACCCATCTCCCCTCGCTCCTCACCAGGAGGCACGTGTATCTCAGGATCTCTAGAAAAATCTATCCCTGCATATGGGTAGTCCTCGATCACAGGGATCTGTCGTGACAGCCACGCAAAGAATGCATCATTGAAGGACTCATTGGTCCTTCCACCACCCTGCCGCGGCAGTAATACTGCCCATCTACACACTGCAGGAAATGAGGCCTGATGTCCTCGTGCTACTTCCCGAGGGCTAAAGCTTGGAACTCTCTCGAAGAAAAATGAACACAAGATCACCCCGAACCCGAAATTCCTTTGTGTTCATTGTCGGAAATCTGTCAATTGCCTCTTCATGCACTCCAGTAATGTAGTACTCCAGTCAAAAATCTATGCATTCAAGCACTGGATTGCACAGTTCATCTGTGCACGAGAAGCTTGATGCAAGGCTGTCGAACCGGTAATCCGCCCAATCAGTAATAATATCGCCTGCAGCGATAGGTTAGTGATCTTACTGATAGGTACCTGGGAGCCCGCACGATCAGTCCCAGCCTCACAGTGCTCGGCTATCAGTTCCGAGATCTTACTCGGTCCCGCAGGAAAGGTCCTAAAGTTGATTGGTTCCCCTCTCCTTGAGAGGCCAATCAAAAAATAGATATCCTCGGTGGTGGAAACCAGTGATTGCCCCTCTAGCATAAAGGCCTCTACATTAGGGTGCCAGTAGTCGATCAAGGCATTCAGTAGCCTTGGTTGTGCACGCATAAACTGACACAGAAATAACTTCAGTAAATCGCATTGCATCAACACGGCCACAACATTCGGATCTGTCGCAACCAACTCACTGACTACTTCATGCTCTCTTTCCCTCCACTGGACATACATCCTGCCAACACAACAAGGTTCAGGAGGGTCAACACTTGCCTTTTAATTCTTTTTTTCTACAAAGGGGGGTCCATGTGAGCTGTCGAGGCGACAGTCGCGTGTACCTAGGGCCGACTTTTTTAAGGTCGACGCCCACCCAAAAAACGAACTTAAAAACAAAATTGAAGAATTGAATAGCTAGATAAGGGAGTTTGTACTTACTTGGTCCAAGCAGAAGTTCGTTTCGTCCACTGTAGCTCCTGGAATCACCGTTTTTCGCAAAGGGGGTCTTTTGGCTCCAGAGTCAATTTCCAAATCAGCAATGGTGATAATGAGCTGCCAGCTTCTATTTATAGACTTTTTGGCCTCTTTTTGTCACTTTTTTGGCCTCCCTTATCAGTTTCTTTATACCAAAAAACATTTTGAGTGATTCTGGAGGTATATGGGAGGGATTTGATCGGGTATTGGGACACTTTTTTGAGTTTTGATAAAATTTTGAAGGTCCATAAAAAAATTTCCAAGAATCAACTTGAGCATATAGGTTAGGTTATTACCCCAACTTTTGCATCTCGTTGTCTTTTTCCTCTGCTATAGGATTGATGCCATCAGGTTGTGACACGGAACCATCATATCTGCTTTAGAAGTGTTGCAACTTGGCGGTAGAGCTTACCAGAACATGGATGCCCTAGGTAGGTCATGGTTGCATTATGGTGTCCATGCCGTCTCTAAAACACTGTAGGCTCTAGAGTCCTTATAGTCTTTCCTTAATATGAGTTTGAGCCTTATTTGCATGATTCTTCCTCGCTCTTTGTCTCACCCTCAGGACTCCCAAAAAATAAACGGTTCTCCTTTTAAGCCCTTTTCAGACCCTCTAAAGATGAAAAGATTGTCGAGCGATCTTGTGGACTTTCACACTCGTTAAACTGAAATTTGAAGTCACGTCTGTCCGGCAGTAGTTTACCCCTTTTTCGTTCCGGACGGTCAACTATACGAACAAATGTATACTCTATCGAATTTCCATTCTTTAGAAGAGTACTCTTAGGTATAATTTTATCCCTTTTTCGGGCCTGAGGGACTAAACTTACGAAAAAGAAACCCCCACGGAGTCCATAGTTAAGCTCTTTTCAGACTCCCTAAAATTGAAAAGATCGTCGAGTGACCTTATTCTTTCACACTTGTTAAATTGGTCCAGAATAATATTCCTGATGGAGTCCATAATTAAGCTTTTTTCAGACTCTTTAAAAGTGAAAAAATAGTCGAGTGATCTTGTCCTTGTCACACTCGTTGAAATGATTTTGAATCGACGTCTAATCGGTGCTAGTTTATCCCTTTTTCGAACCGACTAGACTATCTTTGAAAAAGGTACCCCAATGGAGTCTCCTTTTATGTTTTTTCAGACTCTCTAAAT
>JZKD02S0345897.1:0-19051 GCA_000966675.3 Picea glauca | reverse complement strand
GTGTAAAATCATCTTGCAACATGTATTTTTCACATGCGAGTGATGAAAGTGAAAGAGCGTCAAATCCGACTTCATAAATTTTATGTTTGGAATTAATTTCACCAAATCTTGGCATATCGAAAAGATCTGATTGTGATGGGAAAGAGTAAGATACCGTGGGTAAAGTATCATGTCCATCAGAATCTAAGAAGAGATTGGGATATAAAGAGTAAAAGAAATCAGAAAAGAGCACATGAAAATAATATCTTGAGCTATGATATTTAACAATAGTATTCTCAATACATTCCTCTCTATGTTCCTTAAAACTTTCACTTTGTTTTGCTGATAAATCCTTCAACATAATATGATCATCTAAATTTTCCTCATGTATGATGGACAATTTAAAACTTTCATAACAAACATTTAATCTTGCATGTGGATAAGGTATGATTTGTGGATAAAGGTTTAAGGTTTCTTCTTCAAATTGCAGATTTACATCTCTAATCAGTTTCATAAGAATGTTAGAATGCTTAAGATGATTTTTGTCACCTAAGTGTTCTTCAATAACTGAATTTAAGTACTGATCAGAGCAAGAGTTAGAAGAATGAGGACATTCACCTTGACCCAACATCGAATCTTCTTTCACAATGGTTGAGGACTAAGTCTACAATGATTCTGAGGAAAAACCAATTTGATTGTCAGTAAGAACCCTTTCAATAGATTCTACCTCCCATGCTTGTTCAAAATTTTTGGATGGATTCCTCTCATCCTGTAAACAAATTTCTTCTTGCAATTGAGTGATATGATTTGTAACCGACTCATCATTCATGATTGAATATGACTGGATGAAAGGTATGCAAGCAGCATAGAGGAGATTTAGTACAAATGACATGTCATCATGATTAAATTTATAGAGAACATGATGGATTCTTGTTGAAAATCCTTCTAGGGATGAATTTCCATTGATTAGTAAAGTCTAAAATTCTTCCCATAATTGATTGTAATCATAGTTTTCAAAAGAATCTAAAAATTCCTCTATAAATTGAAACCAATAAAAAATGTGATATCCTAGAAAAGACTCAAACCAATGTTTAATCCGACCCCTAAAAATAAAAGCAAACAATCTGCATAAAACCTTTAAATCAGAAATATCATGTTTGATGCATTTACACCAAAACTTGTTAATATGGTCTTTAGGAGATACATCCCCCCCACCATCAAAGGTGAGTTTGGACAAGCAAGAGACTATCTTGTTGGGAATAACAGGTAATGAGAAGTGGAAAGAATGTTCCAACACAGTGATTTAGGGAGCCATGGGGAATTAAATACATTCGAAACAAATACTCCTGCAAGGCCATCTTGTCAGTCTAGCCTACCTTCTAGTGCATTTCAAGATGACACATAAGAATAATTTATAAATATGGAATTATGACAGGCTGAGGGATAAAACATTTCATCATTAAATTTACCTCGACCCTCCTTCTAGCGCCATTTGTTGATGGGCATAAGTGACACACCGTCAACGAGAAGGTCATATCCGGACCGGGGTTGTCTAATTAACCCAAGACATTTGGAATGAACTGACCTGGAGGGTTTATTGGCTCAGTTAGCCAACTAAGGTCCTAAAAATGAAAAAGAAATAAACTAATCTTAAAGCTATGATTCTACCAATTCATACACTAAATACAAGTATAAAAATAAAAATAAAAATATATACAAATGATTATAAACAATCTATATACAGTTTTCAAAGTTTACTTGAAATATTGCGAAACAAATGTTCATAATAGTGTTTTCTAACTAAGATAAAGAAAGAACATAAATATTTTTTTTTCTTTTTGAATGTTTAAAGATTTTAAAGTAATAAATACTAAGCAAATACAATTGAAACATTGACACAGAAATAGTCAAAGCTAATTAATGAAATCATCATTTCATTAATAAGTAATTTAATTAAATAACACACAGACTAACCTATAGTTGATAAGTGAAACTGAACTTATCTTTATGTGTTGTTTAAGCTCTTGCATGTCCTGCCTTTAAGGGGAACATATAATAGAACAATACTAGTACTTACAGAATAAATTCAAAGAAGCTTTTGATGTGTTGGAGGGAGAATATAACAACATAATAATAACTAATTAAAAATCCTATGATCTTATGATAATCAATATTTAAGAACGAGAGAAAACTTCTGAGTATTGATATTATCCAACATTTAACATTAGGAATAAATTCAACAATAATCAAATGATAGATTGATGACACATACAAAATGGAATGAAAAATTATGGACAACTTCTAAACATTTAACAATATGAAACACCATATGATGACAAGGCGAAAGCTAAATCAACCATAATAATATATCATAATATAGAGGTAATAGAAGAACAAAATGGAATAAGCATCACACAGGTATAAAGCCAACAATGAATTTCTTTCCCATATCCATTCCCAAAATCACATATCCATATTGTATTCCAACCAAATTTTTCCCTACTACTAAACAACAACCATTGTTTAAACCTGTCTTGGATCAATAACCTCTTATCATGCAATATAGAGGGTAGTCCCAGAAAATTAGATTGCTTTTCAAAAATAGGTTAACAAATAAACTGATGCAAACGTGCCACCCCACATGTTTTCTCACACCAGGACCTCCTTTTTCAATGGCCCGAAGAACGAAATCGCTCTTCAAATCCCTTATCGATATTTTTATGCACCCACAGAATGCTCTCCTGACAATCTCCCTTTACCCTATCAGGAAATCGGACCTCGCGTGATCACGAGTCCTACACTCACAGATTCGGGTCTCACAAATCCTCGAAACCCGATGAGTATTTACCTCACACTTTCCTTTGCTCTTATCGAGAATTTCCCTGTTGGGAAATCAGAACTTATGATGTTGTAAATCACTTACCTCTCGTATCCCCGATTCTCGATCCCCTATTCCACCTGTCCTCTACTCTGCCACCTAGGACCCACGCTCTAGTAGTAATTGGGAAATCACATTTCGGAAATTCGCGATTTCTGTTGAACAATTTCACGGACCCTTCCAAGTCACGAACTCCGATATGCGATGCCACCTATCGTCGAATCACGGTGAGACTCAACCCTCCGACACCTGTCCTCCACTAGGAAGCCTTTAACCCTGTCGGGAAATCGCGTATCGCGATTTCAACATGCACAAGACTCTTGTCTCCGGAAATCCTGATATCCCGAACTCCGAACTATCCGGGATCTCTCTCCACGCGTCCTCGCTGATGGACAGTGCAAAACTCCCGTCAGGAAATCGATAATCGTGATCCCTACAGGCGAGAGTTCTGTGTCCCTGGAAACCCTTAAATTCCAAACCCCGACTCACTCTGGATTGCTGACACGTATCTCATCCGAGATTTATGGATAGGATCCCTTCTCGGGATTTCGGGACTTATGGGATCTCGGTTCTCTTGTTCAGTGAAACCCCGATGAAGCTAATATCCTGATGACCCCTCTGGGTTCCTGTTCTTTCCATTGCATCTTAAACGTTGCGCAACTTCCTGAGATCTAACGGTTGACAGGATTTCACTGTTTTCTTCTGCGAATCCTGACCGTTGATTCCTCCTCCTTGAAGATCTCTGAGAAATGGCTAAATTTCCCTTTTCAGGCTTGTCTTTTGACACCTACCCTTGCATCTAGTGCTCGAACCTTCCTCGACACAAACATCCTGTGTTCCCTTTTAATGATATCGCGAAGGTGCTATATCTCTTGAGATTTTCCACTCTGATTTCTTTAGAGGGACTTGCACGCACTCCTTGCGGCGACCCTGTAAACACTTCAAGTGTTCAACTCCTTCGACTCTACGCAACTCCTGCAGCAGCAGTATTTAATATCCTTTGGCTCAGCTTCATAAATGAGACTTCGGCTTCAGCCTTTGCACCTCTTGCATGGCTTCAACAACTTACTTCCACTTCAGAGTGAATGAGAATAAAGGTTAAACTATCTAAGCCTCCATCAACGCACTCTCTATGGATGTATTCAACTGCACCCCTTGCAGGAATCTCCTGGCTTAGATAGAGAAACAATTGAAACTCATTCCATCTCCCTATCATACTTCAGTTTAAAACATGAAATCACATGCACAACATATACAAAGAAAATGCATAACTAGAAAGCAAACATTCCTGAGCATAACATCAATACATAGAGAAAACAACACAAACCATGTGCTTGAATCAAAGTTTCATTCTATTAATTCAAAGGCCTGTACATGGGTGTTATTCACACAATATTCTATGCTTTCTCTTCTCTTCTGAATGATTGATTCTGAATAATATTACAAAGATACAATGAGGGTGTCTATATCCATTTTCCCTCCTTCCATCAAAGACTATCTAATCTAGAAATAAATTCTACCTACCTGAATTAACTAGATTAAATGCCTCCTATATACTTCAGACAAGAGCATATGGCTCGAGGTCTGATACAATATACAAAGGCGCTTTCCATAAATGCATCATTTATACATTGGCGCATCATCTTGAATGAAATTTCAAAAAGTTTCGGTTGGACTTGTCCAACTGTTCGTTGTCTTCCATGCTGGCTTGCTTGTCTTGGGCGATGCTCCTTGATGAGTAGGCAATGCTCCTGCATCATAAACACTTATGTAGGAGTTTGTTTATCAAAATTAATTACATAAATGTCAAAGTTTTATAAATAAAAAGAGAAATTACTAAACTATGCAGTGCATGATCCATGATTACTTCTCCTTGTGAATAGCATCATAACTGTTATTTTCCTGAAAAATAAAAAAAAGGAAATTGAATTTAGATAACAATTCAAACTAATATTTACAAACAATATGCTATTGGTTTCTGTAGCTAGCTACAGGTTTCTGTAGATAGTCTAAAATAGTAAAAATAAAATCAAAATAAATAGATCTATTTTATTTTTCCAGCAGAATCAAATAAAAAATAATGAAAACAATTTTTTACCGTTTTTAGACAATGAAGCATCTGGCAAGTCTGAGTTAATGATAGTGGTGAAATTTGTTGATTTTTTTGATAATTACATTACTAGCTTGTTTGAACCTTTTGTTTTCCAAATTTATTTCTGAATTACTCTATTCCTTATGCCTGCAATTTTTCTTGACAATCGATTTGTTAAAGAAACCATGAATTGGCTCAATAGTAGGAGCAGGAGAAACCCTCTCCTTTAACACATCAATAACCTCCTATAACAATTTTCTGGGCACAAAATCATATCGTGGATTTTTTCCCAAAGGGTTCTGAATAGCAACAGAGTTTCTTTCTGTGGTCGCATGGTCTTCATGTGGATCAACTCCTTGATTTTCAGTCATAGAGTTCAAGGATTGGGGTTTGTATTGGAAAGGAGAGGCAGGTCTATTGTATTATTGGGTAGGGAAAAATTGTTTCCACACAGGAAAAATTCCCAAGTATACCTAATATGAGCTAGATGCGACAACAACATAATTTGAATAAGCCCATGGTGAAAAGGATAGATAGAGGGTTTAAAATCGGTTTCTAATAACACTTAGACATTTTTAGTAGGCTCATAAATAGATAGAAAGGAATATTTAACTTGCAACCCAGAAAAAACCATCAACGGGCTTGAATCTGTGAGAAAAATAATAATAAAAAAAAATGGTTACCTCAACTGAAATGAAAATTATGAGATATTTCCCTCCAAATAACGAAACGTATCTCTGAAACAATGTATTTTCTAAAAAAACATCCCATGGGGAAAGTAAATGTGCTCGTTTTGAAAATGGGTTTTTAACAGTTTGGCCAAATTCGTAACCGTTTTCTCAGAAATCATCTCGCAAAACTATTTCTCTCTTACACACTTATGAATTTGAAATTTTCTATGTAATAGAGAATGTGTAAAAACTCAGGGTTGTTCAGATCTCCACTACTACATGATCCATGGGTGTTATTGCATAGACACAATAAAGGAAATGAGAGGTAGGTTTGGCTTTCCAATACACAAACAATAGGAAGAGATCTGTAAAATCAGAAGAGGCCCGATACCTATGGATTTGGGAGGCTATCACGCTTGGTAATTTGAGCTTTGAGTGATAGAAAACCAGAGGACAAGCATGCTTGTGAACCACTATGCACAATGAATATTAAACCCCAACCATTATCAGCTACCTATTCAAATAATGAATGAGAGTCTTAAATGTGCAGGCCAATAGGATGATGTGGAATCGTGAGTACATCAGTCCTGTACTAGATCGATATGATAGCGATATGACTATTAGGAAGCATATAAATTTTAATCCAAGGTTATGCGCAAATAGGCATATCAAAAATAAAAAACACATAGTTAACCATAGATGTGACCAAGTCATATTTACCATAGTGAATCAAATTGTGACAATGGATTAATCAATAAGCTTCCAAATTTTACGACTTATGAACATAAAGGTCTCCTTAAGGTGTAATCTCTTTAAAAAAAAATAGAAGAAACCACAAACTGCAAAATGTGTATCCAAGCCAAACTTTTGTTTCAATTTCATGCTTACAGTCATGAAATTTAAACAAAACAAACAAAAATTTAAACGAAATACTCATATAATCAGCTAGCCTAGTGAATCTCATTGAAACCAAAAGACAAGAACATTTATAAATGTAAGGAGGAGGCAACTAAAGAAAGATTTTATCCCTTTATGATGACTTTTAATTATGATAAAATTTGATAGAAATGGTGGTTGTCAACAAACAGATGTAGGATTCTCCAAATATTCCAGTAGGAGGTCAAGTCCATTGTTATGTTTCTTCAAGAATCCTCTACAATCTTCACCTTTGAAAGTAGGAGTCGGCTCTAGCATATTTAACATCTTGCAAAAACATGAGGTGAATGAGAAATCCAAGAATGATCCCGGTGGTGTATAATTATTTGACTTGGTACGTACTTGTCCACACACCATGCAAGTAGTTCCTTACAATAAAAAAACTCAGGAACACACCCAACACAAGCGATTCCAGATTCCCAAATTACATCTTTGTGTGTAGGATTAGAGGAGTAATACAAATATGATATTGACCATTGAAAGTTCTAGTCTTCGCGACCAAAGATATTCAGAGTATCACCACAAAATTGTTTTCTAGATGATGTTGCCATAGGTTGACGAGACTATTTCTTCAACTGGATAATAATCTCAAATAAATATCTTCGGAAAGATAATGATAATTTAATCCCTTGGAAAATGAATATTTAATGAGCTTTAATGAGTAATTCCTCAAGCCTCTCTTCATTAATGACGAACGTTTCAGGGCATGCACAACAATTGTTATCATTAAACAATAATTAAGGCATATCGGGGAAAGCAACAAAATGGCAGGGACGAACGAGAGAGATTTTGAATATAAAAAATTTCATGAACCCTCCAACCCGGGAACCCGCGAACCTGTAGTTGTATAAATGATAAAAAAATATACTAAGTGTAGAAGAACGGTTGGTCAGAATCACATGCAAGAGGAATAAAATACTTTGGAGCTCGGCACCCGCGACAAGGATGATGGTCAAAATGTAGATCACAGAACTTGGGGTGCAAAGTGAAAGTCACGTAAAATGGAGGATGAGGACTCGAACCCGCGAAACTGAAAAATGCCTAAGTGTTAAAACATATTTATGAGATAAGAAAGTGGGTGGAAAAGAAGGTCTACCAACTTGTGAACCCATGAACCTGTAGACAATGAAATATGACTAAGTATAGTAACCATAAAGGGAGAAAAGAAGGGATAAGAGAAAAAGGGATAAGGGGGGGTGTAGAAGAGGGAAAACAAATGGAGTAAATAAGTAGGGAAGATAGAATGTGGAAGGATGGCAAGGAAGAAAAAAATGGTCTCAACAACTGGCTCCAACTGTTGGATTACTGAGAGGGTGGGGTGAATCAATAATAATGAAATTTAATCCTTTTTAACCATATAATCCAACTNGTGTAAAATCATCTTGCAACATGTATTTTTCACATGCGAGTGATGAAAGTGAAAGAGCGTCAAATCCGACTTCATAAATTTTATGTTTGGAATTAATTTCACCAAATCTTGGCATATCGAAAAGATCTGATTGTGATGGGAAAGAGTAAGATACCGTGGGTAAAGTATCATGTCCATCAGAATCTAAGAAGAGATTGGGATATAAAGAGTAAAAGAAATCAGAAAAGAGCACATGAAAATAATATCTTGAGCTATGATATTTAACAATAGTATTCTCAATACATTCCTCTCTATGTTCCTTAAAACTTTCACTTTGTTTTGCTGATAAATCCTTCAACATAATATGATCATCTAAATTTTCCTCATGTATGATGGACAATTTAAAACTTTCATAACAAACATTTAATCTTGCATGTGGATAAGGTATGATTTGTGGATAAAGGTTTAAGGTTTCTTCTTCAAATTGCAGATTTACATCTCTAATCAGTTTCATAAGAATGTTAGAATGCTTAAGATGATTTTTGTCACCTAAGTGTTCTTCAATAACTGAATTTAAGTACTGATCAGAGCAAGAGTTAGAAGAATGAGGACATTCACCTTGACCCAACATCGAATCTTCTTTCACAATGGTTGAGGACTAAGTCTACAATGATTCTGAGGAAAAACCAATTTGATTGTCAGTAAGAACCCTTTCAATAGATTCTACCTCCCATGCTTGTTCAAAATTTTTGGATGGATTCCTCTCATCCTGTAAACAAATTTCTTCTTGCAATTGAGTGATATGATTTGTAACCGACTCATCATTCATGATTGAATATGACTGGATGAAAGGTATGCAAGCAGCATAGAGGAGATTTAGTACAAATGACATGTCATCATGATTAAATTTATAGAGAACATGATGGATTCTTGTTGAAAATCCTTCTAGGGATGAATTTCCATTGATTAGTAAAGTCTAAAATTCTTCCCATAATTGATTGTAATCATAGTTTTCAAAAGAATCTAAAAATTCCTCTATAAATTGAAACCAATAAAAAATGTGATATCCTAGAAAAGACTCAAACCAATGTTTAATCCGACCCCTAAAAATAAAAGCAAACAATCTGCATAAAACCTTTAAATCAGAAATATCATGTTTGATGCATTTACACCAAAACTTGTTAATATGGTCTTTAGGAGATACATCCCCCCCACCATCAAAGGTGAGTTTGGACAAGCAAGAGACTATCTTGTTGGGAATAACAGGTAATGAGAAGTGGAAAGAATGTTCCAACACAGTGATTTAGGGAGCCATGGGGAATTAAATACATTCGAAACAAATACTCCTGCAAGGCCATCTTGTCAGTCTAGCCTACCTTCTAGTGCATTTCAAGATGACACATAAGAATAATTTATAAATATGGAATTATGACAGGCTGAGGGATAAAACATTTCATCATTAAATTTACCTCGACCCTCCTTCTAGCGCCATTTGTTGATGGGCATAAGTGACACACCGTCAACGAGAAGGTCATATCCGGACCGGGGTTGTCTAATTAACCCAAGACATTTGGAATGAACTGACCTGGAGGGTTTATTGGCTCAGTTAGCCAACTAAGGTCCTAAAAATGAAAAAGAAATAAACTAATCTTAAAGCTATGATTCTACCAATTCATACACTAAATACAAGTATAAAAATAAAAATAAAAATATATACAAATGATTATAAACAATCTATATACAGTTTTCAAAGTTTACTTGAAATATTGCGAAACAAATGTTCATAATAGTGTTTTCTAACTAAGATAAAGAAAGAACATAAATATTTTTTTTTCTTTTTGAATGTTTAAAGATTTTAAAGTAATAAATACTAAGCAAATACAATTGAAACATTGACACAGAAATAGTCAAAGCTAATTAATGAAATCATCATTTCATTAATAAGTAATTTAATTAAATAACACACAGACTAACCTATAGTTGATAAGTGAAACTGAACTTATCTTTATGTGTTGTTTAAGCTCTTGCATGTCCTGCCTTTAAGGGGAACATATAATAGAACAATACTAGTACTTACAGAATAAATTCAAAGAAGCTTTTGATGTGTTGGAGGGAGAATATAACAACATAATAATAACTAATTAAAAATCCTATGATCTTATGATAATCAATATTTAAGAACGAGAGAAAACTTCTGAGTATTGATATTATCCAACATTTAACATTAGGAATAAATTCAACAATAATCAAATGATAGATTGATGACACATACAAAATGGAATGAAAAATTATGGACAACTTCTAAACATTTAACAATATGAAACACCATATGATGACAAGGCGAAAGCTAAATCAACCATAATAATATATCATAATATAGAGGTAATAGAAGAACAAAATGGAATAAGCATCACACAGGTATAAAGCCAACAATGAATTTCTTTCCCATATCCATTCCCAAAATCACATATCCATATTGTATTCCAACCAAAGTTTTCCCTACTACTAAACAACAACCATTGTTTAAACCTGTCTTGGATCAATAACCTCTTATCATGCAATATAGAGGGTAATCCCAGAAAATTAGATTGCTTTTCAAAAATAGGTTAACAAATAAACTGACGCAAACGTGCCACCCCACATGTTTTCTCACACCAGGACCTCCTTTTTCAATGGCCCGAAGAACGAAATCGCTCTTCAAATCCCTTATCGATATTTTTATGCACCCACATAATGCTCTCCTGACAATCTCCCTTTACCCTATTGGGAAATCGAACCTCGCGTGATCACGAGTCCTGCACTCACAGATTCGGGTCTCACAAATCCCCGAAACCCGATGAGTATTTACCTCACACTTTCCTTTGCTCTTATCGAGAATTTCCTTGTTGGGAAATCAGAACTTACGATGTTGTAAATCACTTACCTCTCGTATCCCCGATTCCCGATCCCCTATTCCACCTGTCCTCTGCTCTGCCACCTGGGACCCACGCTCTAGTAGTAATTGGGAAATCGCATTTTGGAAATTCGCGATTTCTGTTGAACAATTTCACGGACCCTTCCAAGTCACGAACTCCGATATGTGATGCCACCTGTCGTCGAATCACGGTGAGACTCAACCCTCCGACACCTGTCCTCCACTAGGAAGCCTTTAACTCTGTCGGGAAATCGCGGATCGCGATTTCAACATGCACAAGACTCTTGTCTCCGGAAATCCTGATATCCCGAACTCCGAACTATCCGGTATCTCTCTCCGCGCGTCCTCGCCGATGGACGGTGCAAAACTCCCGTCGGGAAATCGATAATCGTGATCCCTACAGGCGAGAGTTCTGTGTCCCTGGAAACCCTTAAATGCCAAACCCCGACTCACTCTGGATTGCTGACATGTATCTCATCCGAGATTTATGGCTAGGATCCCTTCTCGGGATTTCGGGACTTATGGGATCTCGGTTCTCTTATTCAGTGAAACCCCGATGAAGCTAATATCCTGATGACCCCTCTGGTTTCCTGTTCTTTCCACTGCGTCTTAAACGTTGCGCAACTTCTTGAGATCTAACGGTTGACGGGATTTCACTGTTTTCTTCTGCGAATCCTGACCGTTGATTCCTCCTCCTTGAAGATCTCTGAGAAATGGCTAAATTTCCCTTTTCAGGCTTGTCTTTTGACACCTACCCTTGCATCTAGTGCTCGAACCTTCCTCGACACAAACATCCTGTGTTCCCTTTTAATGATATCGCGAAGGTGCTATATCTCTTGAGATTTTCCACTCTGATTTCTTTAGAGGGACTTGCACGCACTCCTTGCGGCGACCCTGTAAACACTTCAAGTGTTCAACTCCTTCGACTCTACGCAACTCCTGCAGCAGCAGTATTTAATATCCTTTGGCTCAGCTTCATAAATGAGACTTCGGCTTCAGCCTTTGCACCTCTTGCATGGCTTCAACAACTTACTTCCACTTCAGAGTGAATGAGAATAAAGGTTAAACTATCTAAGCCTCCATCAACGCACTCTCTATGGATGTATTCAACTGCACCCCTTGCAGGAATCTCCTGGCTTAGATAGAGAAACAATTGAAACTCATTCCATCTCCCTATCATACTTCAGTTTAAAACATGAAATCACATGCACAACATATACAAAGAAAATGCATAACTAGAAAGCAAACATTCCTGAGCATAACATCAATACATAGAGAAAACAACACAAACCATGTGCTTGAATCAAAGTTTCATTCTATTAATTCAAAGGCCTGTACATGGGTGTTATTCACACAATATTCTATGCTTTCTCTTCTCTTCTGAATGATTGATTCTGAATAATATTACAAAGATACAATGAGGGTGTCTATATCCATTTTCCCTCCTTCCATCAAAGACTATCTAATCTAGAAATAAATTCTACCTACCTGAATTAACTAGATTAAATGCCTCCTATATACTTCAGACAAGAGCATATGGCTCGAGGTCTGATACAATATACAAAGGCGCTTTCCATAAATGCATCATTTATACATTGGCGCATCATCTTGAATGAAATTTCAAAAAGTTTCGGTTGGACTTGTCCAACTGTTCGTTGTCTTCCATGCTGGCTTGCTTGTCTTGGGCGATGCTCCTTGATGAGTAGGCAATGCTCCTGCATCATAAACACTTATGTAGGAGTTTGTTTATCAAAATTAATTACATAAATGTCAAAGTTTTATAAATAAAAAGAGAAATTACTAAACTATGCAGTGCATGATCCATGATTACTTCTCCTTGTGAATAGCATCATAACTGTTATTTTCCTGAAAAATAAAAAAAAGGAAATTGAATTTAGATAACAATTCAAACTAATATTTACAAACAATATGCTATTGGTTTCTGTAGCTAGCTACAGGTTTCTGTAGATAGTCTAAAATAGTAAAAATAAAATCAAAATAAATAGATCTATTTTATTTTTCCAGCAGAATCAAATAAAAAATAATGAAAACAATTTTTTACCGTTTTTAGACAATGAAGCATCTGGCAAGTCTGAGTTAATGATAGTGGTGAAATTTGTTGATTTTTTTGATAATTACATTACTAGCTTGTTTGAACCTTTTGTTTTCCAAATTTATTTCTGAATTACTCTATTCCTTATGCCTGCAATTTTTCTTGACAATCGATTTGTTAAAGAAACCATGAATTGGCTCAATAGTAGGAGCAGGAGAAACCCTCTCCTTTAACACATCAATAACCTCCTATAACAATTTTCTGGGCACAAAATCATATCGTGGATTTTTTCCCAAAGGGTTCTGAATAGCAACAGAGTTTCTTTCTGTGGTCGCATGGTCTTCATGTGGATCAACTCCTTGATTTTCAGTCATAGAGTTCAAGGATTGGGGTTTGTATTGGAAAGGAGAGGCAGGTCTATTGTATTATTGGGTAGGGAAAAATTGTTTCCACACAGGAAAAATTCCCAAGTATACCTAATATGAGCTAGATGCGACAACAACATAATTTGAATAAGCCCATGGTGAAAAGGATAGATAGAGGGTTTAAAATCGGTTTCTAATAACACTTAGACATTTTTAGTAGGCTCATAAATAGATAGAAAGGAATATTTAACTTGCAACCCAGAAAAAACCATCAACGGGCTTGAATCTGTGAGAAAAATAATAATAAAAAAAAATGGTTACCTCAACTGAAATGAAAATTATGAGATATTTCCCTCCAAATAACGAAACGTATCTCTGAAACAATGTATTTTCTAAAAAAACATCCCATGGGGAAAGTAAATGTGCTCGTTTTGAAAATGGGTTTTTAACAGTTTGGCCAAATTCGTAACCGTTTTCTCAGAAATCATCTCGCAAAACTATTTCTCTCTTACACACTTATGAATTTGAAATTTTCTATGTAATAGAGAATGTGTAAAAACTCAGGGTTGTTCAGATCTCCACTACTACATGATCCATGGGTGTTATTGCATAGACACAATAAAGGAAATGAGAGGTAGGTTTGGCTTTCCAATACACAAACAATAGGAAGAGATCTGTAAAATCAGAAGAGGCCCGATACCTATGGATTTGGGAGGCTATCACGCTTGGTAATTTGAGCTTTGAGTGATAGAAAACCAGAGGACAAGCATGCTTGTGAACCACTATGCACAATGAATATTAAACCCCAACCATTATCAGCTACCTATTCAAATAATGAATGAGAGTCTTAAATGTGCAGGCCAATAGGATGATGTGGAATCGTGAGTACATCAGTCCTGTACTAGATCGATATGATAGCGATATGACTATTAGGAAGCATATAAATTTTAATCCAAGGTTATGCGCAAATAGGCATATCAAAAATAAAAAACACATAGTTAACCATAGATGTGACCAAGTCATATTTACCATAGTGAATCAAATTGTGACAATGGATTAATCAATAAGCTTCCAAATTTTACGACTTATGAACATAAAGGTCTCCTTAAGGTGTAATCTCTTTAAAAAAAAATAGAAGAAACCACAAACTGCAAAATGTGTATCCAAGCCAAACTTTTGTTTCAATTTCATGCTTACAGTCATGAAATTTAAACAAAACAAACAAAAATTTAAACGAAATACTCATATAATCAGCTAGCCTAGTGAATCTCATTGAAACCAAAAGACAAGAACATTTATAAATGTAAGGAGGAGGCAACTAAAGAAAGATTTTATCCCTTTATGATGACTTTTAATTATGATAAAATTTGATAGAAATGGTGGTTGTCAACAAACAGATGTAGGATTCTCCAAATATTCCAGTAGGAGGTCAAGTCCATTGTTATGTTTCTTCAAGAATCCTCTACAATCTTCACCTTTGAAAGTAGGAGTCGGCTCTAGCATATTTAACATCTTGCAAAAACATGAGGTGAATGAGAAATCCAAGAATGATCCCGGTGGTGTATAATTATTTGACTTGGTACGTACTTGTCCACACACCATGCAAGTAGTTCCTTACAATAAAAAAACTCAGGAACACACCCAACACAAGCGATTCCAGATTCCCAAATTACATCTTTGTGTGTAGGATTAGAGGAGTAATACAAATATGATATTGACCATTGAAAGTTCTAGTCTTCGCGACCAAAGATATTCAGAGTATCACCACAAAATTGTTTTCTAGATGATGTTGCCATAGGTTGACGAGACTATTTCTTCAACTGGATAATAATCTCAAATAAATATCTTCGGAAAGATAATGATAATTTAATCCCTTGGAAAATGAATATTTAATGAGCTTTAATGAGTAATTCCTCAAGCCTCTCTTCATTAATGACGAACGTTTCAGGGCATGCACAACAATTGTTATCATTAAACAATAATTAAGGCATATCGGGGAAAGCAACAAAATGGCAGGGACGAACGAGAGAGATTTTGAATATAAAAAATTTCATGAACCCTCCAACCCGGGAACCCGCGAACCTGTAGTTGTATAAATGATAAAAAAATATACTAAGTGTAGAAGAACGGTTGGTCAGAATCACATGCAAGAGGAATAAAATACTTTGGAGCTCGGCACCCGCGACAAGGATGATGGTCAAAATGTAGATCACAGAACTTGGGGTGCAAAGTGAAAGTCACGTAAAATGGAGGATGAGGACTCGAACCCGCGAAACTGAAAAATGCCTAAGTGTTAAAACATATTTATGAGATAAGAAAGTGGGTGGAAAAGAAGGTCTACCAACTTGTGAACCCATGAACCTGTAGACAATGAAATATGACTAAGTATAGTAACCATAAAGGGAGAAAAGAAGGGATAAGAGAAAAAGGGATAAGGGGGGGTGTAGAAGAGGGAAAACAAATGGAGTAAATAAGTAGGGAAGATAGAATGTGGAAGGATGGCAAGGAAGAAAAAAATGGTCTCAACAACTGGCTCCAACTGTTGGATTACTGAGAGGGTGGGGTGAATCAATAATAATGAAATTTAATCCTTTTTAACCATATAATCCAACTNCTAGCATTTTCATCAAACTTTTCTTTAGTCTCACATGACTAGTTTTGGATTAGTCAACAACCCTAACTTGAAATAATCATAACTATGTACCTGTAATAAATAAAGATATGAAAATTATATAAATGTTCTTCAGTGTGTTTTATACAATTCCTTCAGGTGTCACTACTTGAAACCTCTCAAAAAAATGATATAGAAAAAATGGCATACCTTGCTGAATTCTGGCTTATTCTAGAGATCGACCTTGTAGAGTGTGCCCCGCATGGAATATTTGTTTAATGGATATGAAAATGTTACAAGGAATAATAAATACTGTACTATAACCAACAAATATTTTCTTACTGAAATTGGATCTGTTATGAAGAAGTTATGATGTTTTTACCCAAAACACATGTTTTAGACTAGTTTCAGGACTAGCCACAAACCTATTTTCCACGGAGCGTAACTCCAAAAATACAACGACCCACAAGCTAATTTTTTTACCATAGATACTTGGATATGTTTCATAAATTTCATATCAATTTCACGGTATGAGTCATTATAGAAAAAAATTTATTTAAAAAATGGTGAGATGACCTATAAATAACATACCTTAGAAAGCATCATCAAAAGAATTTATCCTCCCTTGAATTCCGGCCTTCTTTTCTTCACCTTCCCTTTGAAATTTGTCTTAGATGTCCTTTGGTTACCTCGGACACCTATATATATTCAATATACTCAAGTGTGATATAAAATGAGAGAGCCTTTCCTCTTATTTATGCCCTCCAAGTAGCTTGCTTAAAAACATCTTCTAGGTCACTTTGTCCACTTTCCTTATTTTAGGGTTAACCCACTTCTAATTTATCCATTAAATTTATTATTTAAATAATTTATTTTGTATTCAATTTTAATTATAGTACAGTCATCACTTCACTTTATTATTTACCTTCTAAAATCTCTTAAACCACTTTGACTACTTTTTCCTTTTGGGGCTTCTAGATGACATACGAGGGTCGTCCAACTTCGTAAGGCCATAAATCTCAAACCGTGAGGAGTTATGTGACGTTCCACATACCACCAGAAATGGAATGACATGTAATATCCATATAGAATAGTATTACTTGAAAATATATCAAAACTCATACAATTATCCATCAAACAAACATGGGTCCATTACCCAAACCTGGGTTTTCCAACTTCTCACGGCCATAACTCTCTAACTGTGAGGAGTTATGTGACGTTCCACATACCAACGGAAATGGAATGAAAATTTATATACATATAGGATATTTTCACTGAAAAATTCACTGACTTTCATCTCTTTATTACACAAATAAGCATGGGTTCTCTAACCATACTTCTAGGATAACTCAATCCGCAAAGCATCTTCACGTGAGGGATTTCACCATAAGGGGACCACTTTTGAGTTCATCCATTTATACTTATTATCATCCATGAAAAGAAAATAATGAGTCATATTTACATCAAACAAACTTGGGTCCATTACCTAAACCTTTGTGCTACCAATCTTTCTTCAAGAGTTGACATCAATGACAACCAACCTTAATCAACAATCTCCCCCTTTGGCATTGATGGAAACACTCTGATGAAAAACTAAAATTATGTCATGCAATATTGAAGTCATATCGCTCATTCTCCCCCTGGAAAGATGCCTCTATCCTCTGCATCTCTCTGACCATTTCTCCCCCTGGAACCATGCCTTTGTCCTCTGCATCTGATGAATCTCTCCCCCTTTGTCATCAATGGAAAAGGTATCATTCCATCCAGGGCTACTCCCCCTAACTGAATTGTCCTCTTTATGGTGCTTACTCGTGTAAATCTAAGACATCTAAGATAAACATTCAAAATAATTCATTTTGGAGTAGAAATAACTCCGAGTCTCTGGCGAAGATACTCAAAGGCTTCCTGTGGAAGTGGTTTTGTAAAGATGTCTGCCACTTGTTCTTTTGTGCCCACATACTCAACTCTGATGTTCTTTTATGCAACGTGTTCCCATAGAAAGTGATACTTGATAGGAATGTGATTTGTCTTGGAGTGCATCACCGGGTTCTTTGAGATACTGATGGCTCTTGTATTATCACAATATATTGGAATGTTCTCATCATACTCAACCTTTATATCTGTCAAAGTTTGTTTCATCCAAATAACCTGTGTACAACATGTTGATGCTGAAATATACTCTGCCTTGGCTATAAATAGAGATATTGATTATTGTTTCTTTCTTAGCCATGATACTAAACACTCACTATTGTTGGGGGAAAACACCCTACAGACTAGCAAATAGAGTTCAGACTTTGCATGCAGATATGACTGAATAGAAATTACATTCTACCTTCATCCCTAGATTTAAATCTCCTTTTCTTAGTAAATGCATGGAAAGATCAACCTACCTCGTTATCGACGTTTGATGTCTATCCTTCGTTGTGCTTGATTACTTGTTCACAATACTCCTTCCAAAGATAACCTGCATTCAAGATGAGCAACAACTATGCATGCATACTACTTATATACTCATGGGTTAGAAATAAAACATAAACTAATCACACCATAAAAATTTCATGAATTGGGATGGGAAAAGAATTCTCTTTATTACTTAAAATGAGTCAACTTACAAAAGTTGAGACTGGCCACCGCTCCTTGAACGTGATCCTGGGCTCCTATTCTTCTATCCTTCAACTACTTTGCTTTAAATATCCTTTGGCATTAGGAAAGGCTAACGGGTTGGGACAATGGAATATGTAAATGGGCAGAGTTTCTTTTCTATATTCTTCCTCTTTTCAAATGGTACCCCTACCCCTTCTTTTATAGGCTAGAAGGAGCTAGGTATTTGGACTAACCCTTGACCATGCATGGTCGAGAGTTTTAGTTAACTCACCCATGGCTTTTTGTTCCGTCGGAAAATTTCCTTTTTTCATGCTTTTGTCAGTCCACACGGGCTGTTTTGGGTCAGCCATTGTGTACACGCGTGAAGTAATAGGTTAGTGTGCATGGGCCTTTACACAAGAGGATTTTCAAAGAGTTGTTCAGTAGTGTTTTTGGCAAAGAAAGGATATGGGTTGGCCTGATGCCAGGTAATCATGTGTGGTGCAATTGTAACATCCCGCTCTGGCGCACTTACCTAGCTTATTCTTTGAGGACACTTGCTCGCAAGTGATCTGGACTTATATGATAAAACTTTTCTTTCATTATGATGCATTGAGTTAT
>JZKD02S0345873.1:301688-312256 GCA_000966675.3 Picea glauca | reverse complement strand
AGGGAAGGCCTTGATCTCTTATGTGTGTCTCGCTCAAACTTGAAACCTTTACTGTGAATGTTCCCACTACTTCCTTATAGAATCCTTCATCATTTTCTAAATCTTTCTGGAGGTAGTCCTTAAAGTGAAAAACCCTTGTTGAGAAAGTAGCTAAGCTTTGTGTTGATTCCCAAATTTCAAGGATTAAGTCTTTCTTTACTCAATGTCATCTCCAATGTATTTCCTTACAAACATTAGTAAGATAAATGAACCCTTTAAACTGGAATTAGTCTCTGGGACATTTAAAAGACTGAACATTGATTGTATTGCAATGATAGGCTCGACAAATAAAGGTTTTGGAATCAAAGCTTTTTCTAATTCCTTTATTCTCTCTTTTAAAACCAAATTTTCTTTTTATATATAAAAAATGGACTCCTTCAATGCTTCTCCAGTTGCATCATGAAATTGCACGTTTTTTTGAGGGTGGAACCCCATGAAAATCGATTTTTGACTTCCATTTCTCTGCAACTTTTTTTCTTTTTCATGTTTACGTTTTCTATTAATATTTTTTTAGAACTTTTGTGGTAGGTCGCATGGTGTAACGTAATAGACTCATCTTCAAATATTTCTAACTCTTGAGAATCCAATTCTTCAACAATCACCCTGGTTTCAATCAATCTTTGCTCCGACCAACTGGGTTCCTCTATCACATCATCCACTTCCATGGCTTTGGGTCTTTCTTCAATTTCACGTAAATATTGTCCCTCCTTTTGAATTTCTCTTTTTATTTTTGTAGAAGTGTGAACAATATGAGAGTTTTCCATTGTTTTCTTAATAGGGTCCTTGTCTCCACGGTCATTTGAGTTTCTAGTGGATGATATTTTTTGTTCCTGACCACTACTTCGAGGTTTGGTCTTTGTTGAAGTACTTCTCTAGGATACATTCAATGAATTGGGGTTTTTATTTGTTGTCTCTCTACCCCTTTGATTGTAATACTCATTTGTACTAGATAATTCTTCAATATCATTTAGGGTATCTTCAACGAATACTTAGGGGAGATTCTAGTTATCTCCACCTCCTTCAAATTGCTTGTACTTACTGAAATATGAAGCATACCCGAATAAAGTCATGTATGCAAAAAATGAATCTTTTGGATCGAAAACCTTGATGGCTTGGGCTTCCTTCAGACTGAGTTGGTCCAATTGAACAACATACTGATCTAAATGAGAGATATCTCTCCAACTCTCCATGGCAATGTGATAATTTTTTTTTTCCTTTTATCATTGAAAACATGTGCCCAATACTTACACTTTGTACACACTTCAATGACAAAATGTCTATTAGTCACATAGAATAGTAACAACAAGGATTTCCCCTGGACTCCATACATTCCCAGAAAACTAAATTCCTCCAAAGCTTAAAAAATTCCTTTCTTGGCGAGAAGGATGTAGCTTCCAGTGATAGCCTTGACACGGTAGGACCATGAATCATTTTCTTAAAAGCAAAAAAAAACCATTTTGGACTTCGTAAGAATTATATGGGGCTTTATGCCTCCATAACACCAGGTACCATACATAAGCTGGTTCTTTCTTGAAATCAACATTTCTTTCTCTAGGAAAGTCCTTAAATATGTGACAGTAAACTATAACAAAGACCAAATACGAGTCATGTAGGATTTGTTAGTTTTTCTCGGTCTCCCCAACTGAAACGAAATCTCCTTTGAGATGATGCAAGCCTAGTCAATCATGGTGTTTTCATGAATAACATGATGGAGAATATACACAATGTATTTTGGCACCGAGGTTGTGGATTCTAATCCAATTATTTTGGCTAAAATCCAGGAAAACTATTTATATAGGTACTTTAGAGAGAATAAATTGGCGGTTTTACTTGTATTTGGACAATTCTTCCCTCTGTATAAAACTTATCGGCACACCATAGTACCAGTTATTTAAAGTTCGCCACCTCTGGTACGCACCCTCCCAATGCAATGCCCAAACTCTAGACTTTGTTCAATTCCTTATGTGCAGGGGGGAGAGACAAATATGACTTATTTGCTTGTGACTAGTAAAATTGGTGATGTTCACATCCAAGGGTGTTGAAAGTGTCTCCGCAATACAATTATATCCTTTTATTTAACATGTCTTTACACAAATTTTATTTTTTAAGAATAGGTGGCACTCTAGTCAATATAATCTTTTGCAACATGGTGTTTAATTATTTATTTATTTTACCATGTATTTCCTTGATTATCAACTATTGTAGCTCTTATTTCAAAGTTGTCAATTTGCACGGTTTGATTTTGGATTTATTGCAAAGATTTTACGAAGATCACACCACTTAATAATGGTATTAGATTCACACAAGTGGTGGATGATGTGGTGGTGGGGAAGTAAATGTCATCATGAATTGTGATATGGTATCGGGAAACATGAAAAATGTGAGTATGGAGGTGGGAAGTGAGGGATGGAAAGTGTAATATGATGAATGAGGGATTGTGGGGTATGGAGAATGAAAAGAGAAGTAAGAGGGACTTCCGCATCTGCATTATTGAAATAATATAAGTATAAAAAGGGTCAATTTTGTGGGTTGAAAAAATGAGTTAGCCATTCTGGAGGATGCAAAAATTCGGGACTACGAGTCAAGAGAAAAGGTGAATGGAATCAAAAGGGTGCCCCACATCCACATTCAAGAAATCAACTAAGTATGAAAAAGGTAAGAGGTGCAATATACATGATACAAAAATAAGAAAGGTCTTTTTGAGTGTTGCGGGTTTGTGGCTTGTGGGACACAGGTATTTGCGGGATGAGGAGTGGTTTGGTATCCCGTAATGGAACTTCCGAAACAAAGAAAAAGGGGTTAAGTGTCGGGATCATCAGGTAAGAAAAGTAACTAAGTATAGACTTGCGGGTTTGCGGACCTTTGGACATGATGGTAGCCCGATCCGCAACCCGCATTTCAAAGGGAAACAATGTTAAGTATATAATATACATGAAACATGAGAGGAGAAAGAAAATAAAAAGGATGTATCTATATATACTAACATTGATCAACAAATGTAGATCAACATTCAGCTCCAACTGTGGGACAATGACCCTCTGTGGGTTTCCGAGAATCCAGAAATCCTTGTCCATTGGGAAAAATGAAGTAAAAAATAAAAGGTTTTTAGAAATGAAAAAGGGAAGAAGAAACAATCAAACAAAGAATATATGAAGGAGTATAGAAAAATACCATGTACAAGTTAAGAGTTGGGGATTAACAAAATAAATGCTTAAGGTATTACCCATTCATAGGAAATGCTTGAATTGTTCCTTTCATGTCCTTCAACAAATAATAGTTGAAACCAATGACCTTTTCAATTTGGTATGGGTCATTCCAAAGAGCTTCAAGCTTTGTATGAAAATATGGTTTTTCCTTCACTTTGTTCCACAACAGGACCACTTGGTCTTTTTGAAAATATCTCACGGTAGTGCTCTTGTGAAAATGTCTTTTGAATACTTGTTTTCTTTTTCTTATAGTCATTATTGGTTGTACTCTTTGTTCTTAGAGTTGCAGAAGTTCATGGCATCTTTTCTATAAAGGTGACAATTCTTCTGTATCTTCATTGTCTATGGCAAGAAACAAAGCATTCAGTTCTAGATGTAATGGTAACCTCACTTCTTTTCCATATACCAAGGTGTATGGGGAATGTCCAGTGCTGTGTTTTGGAGTTAGGTAGCTTTCCCATAGTGCATATACCAACTTTTTATGCCATTTTTTATGGTTTTCTGCAATTGTCTTCGTGAGAATCTGAATTAATGTTTTGTTTTTTTATTCAGCCAAACCATTTCCTTGTGGGTAATAGTTGGATGATTGTCCAATGATGATGCCATATTCTCCAAAAAAAAAATTAAACTTGGACCTGATGAAAATTGAACCATTGTTTGTTATGAATTTTTCTAGGACAACAAATATGGATAAAATATTCTCTTTCAGAAAAATGATCAATTGTTATGAATCATCGTTCCTTAGAGAAAAAACTTCTTGCCACTTGGTAAAATAGTCAGTTGTGGTGATAATATAAGCATGTCCTTTACTAGATTTTGGATTTATTAGGCCAATCACATCCAGGCCTCATTGCGCAAATGGTTCCTCCTTGCTCTCTTCATCTTCCTTGAAATTTTTTGGCATGGGAGGCATTTTCGAATCATTGTATAAGCGTCTTTGAACATGGTCGACCGATAATAATTAGCTTGAATGATTCTATGAGTAGTTATAGCTGGCAAAAATATCCACCACAAACTCCATTATGAAACTCTTGAAGTATTTCCTTGGACTTTGAATGATCTAAACATATTAATAGAATTCCATCAAATTTTCTTTAGAAAAGAACTTCTGAGGCTAACACATATTGATTAGTTTTCATCTTCAAAGCTCTCCTTTCTTTGGAAGACATTCCAAGAAAAAATGGTCTAGATCTCAAATAAAATATTATGTCCTTACACCATTCAGATGTTGTTAAACTTGTACTTCGTATGATGACATCAATTGTATTGGGAGGATAAATATTTACAAATTCAATTCTAGTCATGAATTTACATCGTCCTTTCCCCTTGACAACTTTCATAGGTTTAATATCTAAATCATACTCTTGAAGCTTTGCTGACCAATTTTCCCATCTACCTTCTCTGAGTTGTTGATTGAGCAATATGTTAACTGGTGAGTCTAACACATAAGCAATGATGTGAGCTGACTAGATATAGGTCCCTAAATGGGCTATTGCCTTGACCATAGAGAGATCTCTTTTTTCAATCATAGAGCAGTTTAATTCATAATCGTGGAAGGTTTTGATTGTGAAAGCGATTGGAAGTTCTTCTTCGTTTTTATTTTTATGGGTGAGGATGGAGGGCAATAGTTTCCTCTAAAGAAAATGAATATAATATAGAATATTTATCAAAGTCATGACTGATAAGAACATGGGGCAATAGTGATTGCATGTTTGATTTATGTAAAAGCCTTTTGAATCTTTGATGTCCATTCAACTTTATGATCCTTCTTTGGTAACTTATTTATTGGCTTAACAATTGTAACATAATCTGGAACAAATCTTCATACAAAATTTATCTTTCCGAAAAAAGATTGTACTCATTTTTGAGATGTAGGAGGATTTAGGTCATTTATTGCTTTAACCCTTTCTGGATCAATGTATATTCCTTCTTTGCTCACCATATGACCCAAGAGATTTTGTTTTGATATAGAAAATAAACATTTTTTTGGATTCAAATATATTTCATATATCCTACATCATTCAAAGACTTGTCGAATATATTTAAAATGTCTTTCCCTTAGTTTTGAGTGAACTGTCAAGTCATTTTGGTAATCCGCCATAAATTTTCCAGTTAGATCTTTAAAAGCATGGTCAATTTCTCTTTGAAAAGTTACACCTTCATTCGTTAGTCCAAATGGCATACAGACATAAACATATGTTCCCCATGGTGTGATGAATGCAATCTTTTATCTATCTTCTTCAGCCACAAGGACTTGATTGTATCCAAAAAATCCATCAAGCATAAACATCAGTGCAAAACCAACAACCTGCTGCAATAACATATCCATGTTTTGGAGTGGGTAGTTATATTTGATACTTGCTTAGTCGAGATCTATGAAATAAACACAAATATGAGTTTCTCCATTCCTTTTTCTAACTACCACGAGATTTGGAGGCCATTATGAGTGTCTGATTGGAAAAATTATGCCAATTTTTTTCAATTTTTCCAACTCCATTTTTACTAAGGGATCCAATTTGGGGTTTATCATTCTCAAAATTTTATTAAAAGGTTTTGATCCCTCTTTGAGTGGTATAACATGCTAGAATACAAACTTGTCATATTCCTTTAAATCACCATAAATCCAAGCAAAAATGTCCCTAAACTCTTTGAAAAGAAGAGTGTATTATTCTATTTCTTCAGTAGTACAACTCGTACAAAGATTTATGTATTTTAGAGAATCAGGAGCACTAATATTGATTTTTTGTGTCTCTTGAACCTTTCTAATATAAGGTTCCTCTTTTGGATCCAAGGTTTTTGTTTGACCATCTCTTGTAAAAAGGGATTCCAAACTGACATAATTCTTTAGAAGGACCACAACACTCTGATCATGAATTTCCTTTTCACAATTTTGTCTTTCTTCTGAATCATTAGATAATGTTGAGTGATGGTCTATAAGGAATCTTGCAATATGCTTGTCATGTTCAAAAACTCTCCAATACTCTTGATTGTCACATATTGAAGACCGGAAAACAATTTTGACATGAAAAGTATTCTGATTTTGAGAATCATCTGTATTGAGAAGGGATGTTGCCACTGCCAATGAATCAACTTTTTGTTTCTTTTCTTGAGGAACAAAATAAATATTGAAAGAATTAAAAGAGTCTATGATTTCCCACACTCTCCTTTCATAATGTTTCAATCTTTCCTTTTTTAATTATATATGTTATTTTGATGTGATTCATAACCAGTTCTGAATCAATAGTCACCACCAATTTTTTTACTTGAATTTGAAGGGCTAGGGTTAGTCCTTGAATCAATGCTTCATACTCTAATTAATTGTTGGTACAAGGGAACTCTAATCTGATTGCATGTGGGTAAATTCAAGATTGGGGGCTTTTGAAAATAATACCAGCTTTAGTTCCAAACTTAGAGCAAGCACCATCAAATGACATTTTCTAGAAACCTTGAAAATAACTTTCTTCGTTTTGCTTAGGTGAATTTAGTTGCTCTGTTTTGAAAACAACATAATTCCTGATTTCAACATCTACATAGTTCTGCATCATTTCGGTTTCCTTTTTCTTGAATGATTCTTGTTTTCTACGTTCTCGAGGAACTCTAATCATTGTTCCATATTTTTTTGGGAGAATCATGCAACTTTCGTAATTCACTATATATCCTCTAATCAATGAGCACCAATATCTTACTAGAACAACATCATATGTTGTAGACTGATCAAATACTATGATAGTAAATATTGTTGTAATGTGGGGTGTTGCACTTATCCATGCACAAAAATCTTTAATTTCTCCATAAGATGGAACTTTTCTTGAGTCAATGGCATATATACTTTCATTGGTTTAATAGCACTTTGTATACTCCATTCCAAGATCTTCCATTACTGATAATAACATGATATTGTTAGTGGCTCCACTATCCACCAAACAATTATGTAAAGTATAGTCATGATTCTCTGAGGATATATAAAATGGTGGAACCTTGCCTCTTGGTCTTACTAATGTGATATTTTGTTGTTGTCTTGTTTTCATCAGAACTGCCTCTATTCGTGAATTTGTATCATCCAATATATTTAAAATATTTTCCCTTTGCAGGGTATCTCAACTACCTCCATAAATGACAAGCTAATCTAAAGCTTAGTTAACTCATGAACTGAATTATAATTCATTTGCAATGAAGTCTTTATTTGATTAACAACTACTTTTTGTTTTGTTGGCTTTGGAATGTTGGCTCTTGATTTTTCTTTTTTTGGTTGTTCCCTTTTCTCGAATTTATTTGCTTTAGTTCTAGTTTGAACAACATTATCTTGTGAATATTCAAAATTTTCTTGTTCATCAAAAATATGAAAATATGTTGAACCTTCTTCCATTTGGACTGATTCCAAGACTTCATCTTGATCATTGATTGTTTCTTGATCAAAGGGCTCAAAAATTTCTTCTTCTATAATTTCTTATACCACAACGACATTTGGATTTGGGACTCTAGGTGCTCTTGGTATGTGATCTTCAATTCTTTACTCTCTATCATTTATTCCTCTTTGATCAGGTAACAAAGATCTCATTATTTGATGTGGCAAATGAGATTCTCACTCCTCTTGAGTTGAGTTATCTTGTTTTGCATTTGTCGAATAGTTATGCTCATCTGAGCAATTTCTATCTTTTGTCTAGTTTCTTGAGCAACTCCAAGATCATTTCTCACATTAGGGGGAAAGCCTTGGATAATTCCTCCCCCAATTTATTGATTTTTAGAACTTCTAGAGACAGATGGTCCCTAACATGATATTGACAAGCTTGTCATTTGTCTTTGCAGTTTTCCAAGAATAATCTCAGGGTCAACATTAGTTTCCAACATGCATTCTTCCATTTCTATTTCTTTTTGGATTTATTCATTCAATGTATTTATTTGTGAATCTCTTATTGCATAATTCACATTTAATGGCATGGAATTCCTGTAACATCCAAATATAACGAGATCATTTGGGCGTTTCCCATCTGGTATTTGATTTAATGTCTGGAAAAATCACAAGTTAACATCTTTGATCCTTTCATCCTTTTGAAGATGGATTTGGGTGAATTGAGTAAGTAGAGTATGGTATTCAATAAGTTGTGCATATTGGGTCATGAACATATCTTCTATATAATCAAACAAACCAATTGATTGAGCTAGGAGAGAAAGATACCATTTATAGGCTAGGCCTATCAAAGTTTTCAGAAAGACCCTAACCATCACATCATCATGTTTAATCAAATGAATATCACAAGTACTAAGGAACTAATCCATATGATTTTTAGGATCCATAATCCCATCACCTGAAAAGACAGGTAAAATTTCTTGAGGTAGTGTTGGCAACGAATGTTGTCCTCCTCATAAATTGAGTGGGTTGGACCTAACTCTCCTTCTTGGGTGTAGAATTTAACCTTGTACAATAAATTACTACAAATGAATTCTTAATAAAAATTGAAAATATATAATGGCACACACACACACACACATTACACAAATATTTTACCCTAGAAACCCAAACCAGGAAAACCAACAATTTGTTTAGAGTAGCACCTCTAATATTCTATTCATCATATTATTCATTGTTTAAAATATAATATACATATAGGATCTCACGGAACCCAAACCCACAATCCATTGACCCAGATTAGTAAAAAACCCTAATTCCTTAACCAGAATTAGAAAAGCATCGGTGAAAATCACATGCCGAAACATCGCAAAAAATCACCAATTTTTTTCTAGTGGGGCGTATTCCCCCTAACGACCCCCCCATGCGCCTGGCACAACAAAGACACTAGGTATAGTCATGCAAAGAATATAACACACACCCAAAATTAGGTTTCTCTGTCTTTCTTCATTGGGAATTTCATTTATTTGTTCTTCTTGGTCACCCATGATTGTTATACCACTGGCTTTAAATTTTGAACTTTGGGTTTCTTAGTGAATATCAAGTTTCTTAATTTTACTTCTTGTTAATGAACCTTTGTATGATTCCAACGTTTTATAGTTTACGACTATCTTCTTTTCCTCAAATCTATTGCTATTTCTTCTTCTTGAGCAAGAACTTCCCAGGTTTTTTATATTTTTTGACAACTCCTTTCTATTTTGATGGTTAGGTCATACAACTAGTGCAAGATACTTATTTGATATCTAAGTCCAACTTGTATTTGGGTTTGGTTGTGTTCTGGTAGAACCATCCAAATTCCTAGTCTACAAAACCAGCCTTTTGTTTAGATCCCTAGTATGGTCGCCAAAAATGTTGATAAAAAATATTGTCTTATTGTCTTTAAGACAACATCACGAGGATAAATCCCTCTGCATTTTTTTTATTGGAACTGAGAAATTTTGTATATTAAATCAAAATAGGCCACGCCAAGGAAAACAACGAAGTACATTCTTCAGAATCTTTAGCTAGCTAGCTAAGTATTGGTAAGAAAGAATGAAAAATTCTAGGTTGGGTTTAAAAAACCAAACCCTAGACTTCCCAAGACTTACTACCTCCTTATTGCAAGAGTAAATGCTTGCAAGTTGATTACATAAGATAATGCAGAAAAAAAAACATAATTAACTATTGTGCACAATCCACCCCGCAAGGTCTCCCAAGGCTTGTTGAGAATCCATTGAGATTCTTGATCCTGCTTCTTTCTCTCTGTGACTTCTATTTGTTTTCCTTCTTCTTGTTAAAGGAGGATAAGGACATGGATTTTTCTTTAAAATTTCTCCAAAGGAGGGAGATTTATATGATTCTTCTTCGTCCCTTATATCACCAATATCCTCTCCCACTAAAGATGAAACTGTATCTTGGGTAGATGTCGATTGAATCACATCCATAGAATTTGAATCCTTTCCATGAATAGTTGCGCAACACATTCCATGGAAGAGGTTGTTGGGTATGTGTTATATTTTTTGCACGAGTAGTAGTGTTTGAGCGCTTGTGCCGGGCGTGCAGGGGTTCGGGGGCAGCGCCCCCAATTTTTTTTTCTTTTCGGGACGACATATTTCCGGGACGACATATTACCGGGACGACATATTTCCGGGACCACATGATATTAGGTGGTTTTTCGGCACATGGTTTTTTGTCGATGGTTTTCTATTTCCAGTTAAGGAATTAAGGTTTTGGACTAATCTAGGTCATTGGGTTAGGGTTTTGGATGCCGCTGGCTCCTATATGTATATTGTATTGTAAACAATGTAACACAATGTATGAGTATAATATATGCTGGTTTTCCCAGTTTGGGTTTCCAGGTGAAAAATCTCTGTGTAATGTTTGTATTTGCCATTGTATCTTTTCTATTCTTTTCTGAATATCAGTTTGCAATAGAT
>JZKD02S0345873.1:275908-301678 GCA_000966675.3 Picea glauca | reverse complement strand
TTGGGTTTCCAGGTGAAAAATCTCTGTGTAATGTTTGTATTTGCCATTGTATCTTTTCTATTCTTTTCTGAATATCAGTTTGCAGTAGATATTGTACAAGGTTAGAATTTACAGAGGTCACTATTTATTTAGCTGAAGTTTCAAGATTCTTTTGTTCTTTCGAAGATGGATTTGATTTGCTCTCTCGGAATTTCTTTTGAGAATCATCATCATCCTCAACTGAGTCCTCTTTTTCTTCCTCTTGAGATTCCAAAGCTTCATATCTATTTTTGGAGGAGAATGGGTGACCCTTAGGCTTATGAACAAGCTGAGACCCCTAGGCTGATGTTTATTTTTCTTTCTAGAAACTTGTTTGAAACCTTGTTCATCAATATTGGGTGATGGTTGAGTTTCTTGTGCTTTAGGGAAACTTTTGGCAAAGTGTCCATAATCATGGAAAAAGTTACATTTTAAAGGAACATGTTCATAATAAAGGGCTTGGAGATTAATCCAATCCTCTAGTTTGAGTTGAATCACCTCTGTAAGTCACTTTGCAAAATCCATGTGTGACACATATTCTGGCGCATGTGAAATTATTTCCCTTAGGCTCAGGATGAGTTATATAACTGCCAAGTTTATTTCCAATGGATTTAAAGCAATCTTCACCCCAAAAGATAAGGGGGAGGCATGGAAGTGTAATCCATACAAGTGTTGTAGAGATCTCCATATCTGGGTTAAAGGAAAGGGTCCAGCGAAAAAGAAACAATCCCATGGAACCCATGAAGTAAGGGCCATATATGAAGATCAAGTCTCGATCTTCAACAGTTTCAAAAATGAAAACAAAAAAACCTTTACCACAATAAAAAAGTAGAAGGGGATTGCACACTCCAATTCTTGGAAACCCGTTCTAGAACAATCTTAGATATGGGCCAAAGGCCTAAAAACTTACTAACTAAACCTCGCTCAGTCAAAATGGTAGATTCATGTTTTCCATAGAGTGCCCCAAGTCCAGACTAAGGGTGGAATCTGACATTTTAGAAAACTTTCTCACATCAGTGACCATGGATAAGAGGCCAAAACAAAAACAGATCCAAGAAATGTGTGTGGCCCACAAAAAATGCAACCCTGAATACATGAACACCAACATTGATTGTCAACACGAACCGGGTGAAACCTCTCCAAACGAGTTTAGTTCAAACAAAGAAACAACATGGATGAGGGCGACATGTAGGGAGAACCCTAGATGCAAAGGAAAATGATTGGGCTCCATCGTCTCCTCATTCTTTTTCAAATCCCCCTACTTTTTTAAAGAGGTGGTACTCATCTATTTTAAATAACATGCAAAAACATAACATTGTCTAAGAGAGGACCAGACTTATTCTTGAAATAAATATTCACATGCAAAGAGTATCTGAGAAAGGACTAGGTATCTTACATAAAGAAAATATTTACACTATAACACAAGATTGTAAACAAAAGAGTATACAGTATCATAGGATGACATTTCCATCCCAGGACTCATCAAAGTAAGACATAATATTAAACATAGGAAAGAGGAATATGGGCCACATATGGAAAAGAACTTTAAATGATCATTCCATTAAATGCAATTTTCTTTTGATAGATGCAGATTTTAAATCTCATGATTAGAACTTAAAGTCCGAGAGATCAATAATTTTATGTTCTGAATAGTTCTCTCGCCTAAAATAATAATAGGTGTATTTATAAAAATAAAAAATAATGTTTGATATTTCAATAAAATTAAATTGTGTTTGTCCTTCAAAGAGGACTGGGATGGGGCTCCCACAGACCATAAAATGAAGATAGACTTGGAAGACAAAAGAAAGCACTCAGGGGTCAACCTTTGGTTTCACAAATTTTGGGAACAAAAAAGAAAAAATGACTATTGACCGAGGAATAAAAAGTGGTGAAAGAAAGAACAAGGTGACTACTTGAATTACCGTGATGGAATTTCCAAACTATCATTTGCTTGTTGTGTCTTTTGTAGGATGTTGTTGTTGTGCTAGAGGAGGCATAACTGATGTAACTACCTCTTCTTGATATGTCTCAGTTATCTTAACTAATGCCTTTGTTAACCCTTGTTCGATGTACTCCCTCATTGGAGTAACCATTATTTCATGTTTGGTGAATAACTCGTTCTCTAGTTCTCTTAAATCAAGGCTTAATTGATGGAGAGTGTCCTTGATGTCTTCTTTCTTATTTACACACTGAACTAGCCACCTTTCTATTTCATTTTCAGAGAACTCAATTGAATCACTAAATTCATTGGCCCAGACAACTTTTAATGCTTCCAATTTCTCTACTAGTTGCTCTCTTTATAATAGTATTGTATCCATTATTAAATGTAGGCCATCTAACTTTCTGGTCAAATCAACAAGTTTCAAGAATATGTCACCCCTTTTAATGTTAATAATATCACACTCAATCAACAACTCTCTTAGGCATTTGATTCTCTTTATCTAGCAAGCATCGATCTGTTTCATGTGAACCTTAGAGGGAAGGTTTTTATCTCTTTTGTGTGTCTATATCAAACTTGAAACCCTCATTGCGAATGTTCCCACTGATTCCTTATAGAATCCTTCATCATTTTCTAAAATTTTTTGGAGACACTCCTTAAAGTAAAAAACCCTTGTTGAGAAAGTAGTCAAGCTTTATGTTAATTCCCAAATTTCAAGGATTAAGAATATTGTTTTCTTAATGCCATCTCGAATGTATTTCCTTACATCCATTAGTAGGTCAGGTGAACCCTTTAATTTGGAACTAGTCTCTAGGACATCTTAAAGACTAAACATTGGTTGTATTGCAATGATAAGATCAACAAATAAAGGTTTTGGAATCATAGCTTTTTATAATTCCTTTATTCTCTCTTTTGAAATCAAATTTTGTTTTTATATATAAAAAATGGAATTCTTCAATGCTTCTCCAGTTGCATCATGAAATTTCACGATTTTCGAGGGTGGAACCTATTGGGCCTTCCTTTTTTGGAAATGCCAAAATTTTGGGAAAGTGTTGCATGCCAGTAGGAAGAACAAAAGCAACGGAAACAATTAGAAGCACTGAGAACTAATTGGAAGTATAACATCACCATAAATAGTCAAAAGCGCCATGCGTCAGTCAGAAAAGCATAAGAAAAAGGATAAAAGCATCGGGCAACAACAATAAGCCGAAAATATAGTAGAATAAGGAATCCAAGAAGCGACAAAATAAACGTATAAATAAGAAGGCAGTGCGACAAGGAAAAGGTTTACGGGTTAATGGGAGAAAGAAAGTGATATTTCCACTATTGCTGTCATTGTTTAGGGTTGGGATCAGGTTAACACAATCTTGATGACATATTGTAATGGACTTTGCTTGTATTATTATGCTTCCATAGTAAGGTTTTGAGTCCGTATGAGAAACAAATGTGTTGTATGACAATTTGATGATGTTGTTGATAATATAATGGATTGATTTGGGCCCTAAAAAAATATTTTCTCCTTGATTTGTGATGTTATGCATGAATCCATGTTTATGTAGCGTATCTACTTCCTTCTTATTTGTCTAGTATTTGATATTTTTAATTGCATGTATTTGGGTGTTAATATATGAATCTAAGAAGTGCAAAGCTAGATCTGATTATGCATTCTCCTTAACTCTTTTGACCTCATAAGTCTCGGATATGCTTCGAGTGATACCTCCTTCCCTTGCGGAAGGTGTAACATGCCAGCGTACCTAGAATACAATGGTTCCTTTTGTTGGTAACTCCCGAGAACCCTGGTCTCGATCTTGCGCCAACACTGGTCTCTGCAATTTTTTATTTTTCATGTTTACCTTTTCTATTAACAATGTTTTAGAACTTTTGTGGTAGGCTGCATGGTGTAATGCAACATGCTCCTCTTCAAAAATATTTGGCTCTTGAGAAGTTAGTTCTTCAATAATCACCCTGGTTTCAATCAATCTCTACTTCGACTTGTTGGGTTCCTCTATCACATCATCCACTTCCCTGGCTTTGGGACTTTCCTCAATTTCAGGTAAATCTTGTCCCTCTCGAATTTCTCTCTTTCTTTTTTTGGAAGTGTGAACAATATGAGATTTTTCGATTGTTTTCTTTACAGGGTCCTTGTCTCCACCACTGTCTAAGTTTCCACTGAATTCCCTCTTTTGTTCATGTCCACTACTGCAAGGTTTGGTCTTCGTTGAAGTACGTCTCTGGGATTCATTCGATGAATTAGGGTTTTTATTTGTTGTCTCTCTGCCCCTCTGCCTGCAATACTCATTTGTTTTAGCTAATTCTTCAATATCTTTTAGGGTATCTTCAATAGACACTTCAAGGATATTTTGGTTATGTCCACCTCTTTTTCAAATTGATCGTACTTACTGAAATATGAATCATAACTAACTAAAGTTACATGTGTAAAAAATGAATATTTTGGATCAAAACCCTTGATGGCTTGGGCTTCCTTTAGACTGAGTTGGTCCAATTAAACAACATATTCATCTAAATGAGAGACATGTTTGATATATATCTCTCGAACTCTCCATGGCAATGGTATAATTTTATTTTTCGTTTTCGCATTGAAAAAGTGTGTCGAGTACTTATATTGTCTACACACTTCAATGATGAAAAGTATTTTAGTCACATAGAATGGTAACAACAAGGGTTGGCCCTAGACTCAATACACTATGATAAAACTTAATTCCTCCAAAGCTTCAAAAACTCCTTTCTCGGCGAGAATGGATGCAACTTACATTGATAGCCTTGACATGGTAGGACCACGAATCCTTTTCTTAAAAGCAGACAAAAAACCATCTTGGACTTCTTAAAATTTATATGGGGATTTATGCCTCCATAACACTAGGTACCAAACAAAAGTCGGTTCCTTATTGAAATAAACATTTCTTTCTCTAGGAAAGTCCTCAAATATGTGACAATAAACTATAACAAAGACCAAGTATGAACTCATGTAGAATTTGTTAGTTTTTATTAGGATGCCCAACTGAAACACAATCTTGTTTGAGATGATGCCAACCCAATCAATCATGGAGTTTTCATGAATAACATGATGGAGAACATACACAATGTATTTTGGCATTGAGGCCATGGAATCTAGTCCAATTATTCCGGTGAAAAGCTAGGCAAGCTCTTTATATGGTTAATTCAGAGAGCATACCTCAACCTAACCGTAATCAATTCTCAGGATTGTGAGGTAACTTTCAAGAAGCTCTATTCCTCCTCCATGTCCTTTGAGAAACTCATCTACCTCTGCATTATTGAATAACATAGTGGGGTTAAGAAGTCACATCATCCTCCTAACCACTAAAGGAGACAAATAAATCGACTACTTTCCTTGTATTTGGATGATTCTTCACTCTGTATCAAACTTATCAACACACCAGAGTACCAATTCTTTAAAGTCTTCTACCTTTGGTATCCACCCGCCATTGCAATGCTTGAACTCCAAACTTTGTTCAATTCCTTCTTGCAGAGGGAAGAGAAAAATACCATATATATTCCCATGACCATTGAAATTGGTGGTCTTCACATCCAAGGGTGTTGAGAGTGTCTCTGCAATATAATTATTTCCTTTTATTTGACATGTCTTTACACATATTTCCTTTTTTAAGAATAGGTGGCGCTCCTGTCAATATTGATCCAAGAGGATCTGGAACGTAGAAGGATTCAGAAAATATCAATATCAAATCATCCCAAATGCTCTCAAAAACTCCATCAATGTGTAGAGATCGGCGATATCTTTCCAACGACACAAAAATCATCTCAAACGGAGTTCGTATGCAAAAGTTATAAATGGTCAAAGTTTGGGTCAAACTAGGGGGAAAAGGGAAAAAGTCAGTAGGGTCAAGGTGACAGGTGTCACCACTGCAAGGGTGACATGTGGCACGATCGTACGACCATACTATACATACAGGTGGATGAATCATGTGTTGACATGTGGCAAACAATTAGTGATTTGGCATGTCAAGTTGGTAGGTGATGTGGAAATTCGTATAGTTCAAGTGGACCAATTGTGTATTGACAAGTGGTGAAGATAGATCAATGAGAGGCTGCCACAAGGTAGCCTCCCATTGGCCATTAATGGTTAGGTTTATCAAAATTATAGGAGTCTACGGGGGTCGAACCCGCGACCTCCCATAACTTTATACAAACCTCCATTACCATTAACATCATATTGGTGCTTACCAACATATGGCGCCACATATACTTAATCTTAGTCAAAGGTTTATTCGGTGGGGAAAGGGGTCGAGGGCTAAGCCCCCAGCCCCTTCTCTATATTCTATCCCATATAACTATAACCAACACCATATTATGTGCGATGGGGTATTAAAACTTTGGTTAACGAACATCCCATATATATACCATAAGTTACAACACAACACCGATAAAGGATGGGATCGCGGGGATGGAACCTGCGACCTCCCCCATATAGTACAATGCCATAACCATTGCACCAAAGCATGGGGTTTGTTATGGAACCCGCTTAACAAACCTTTATTTCCAACCAATAAATCTAGAGGGAGGTTAAGGGGCACATGCCTTATTTAATGACACATATACCGAGGCAAATGACACTCATAATTGCAGAGTACGATCTCAAAGTTCATGCCTGAGGGTAATTAGACTTGGATGGTACTCCCTAATGCATGCCACGCGGTTCTGCCACATAATTTTATGAACTTTATACTCATTTTTATCGAAATTTCGCAAGGAATTTGATGGCATACTCTGTTTTTGAGTTTGAGCAACGCAAAAAAAGGTCATTATAAAACACAAGCATTTGAGCATTAATAAAGAGGTCTCTATTGGAAGCGGACCATGAAACGTAACCAAAATTGGGTGAACTCCGTTATCAAACTTGTGTATGTGATTTAAATATCATTGTTCTATTTTTGCTTAGTTATTTGCAAGTTGTTTATAATTAAAGTGTATTTGGATAGTGTTGAACCCCTTTCGTGCTTTTCTATTTCCCCTCCCTTATTCTATTTTCCCATCTCTTTACACCCTTTCTTTCCCCCCTTCTATATTTTCCCCTTTTCCCATTTCCTATCTATCCCTTCTTTTTTCCCTTTCTTGGTTACTATACTTAGCCATTTTCATGTCTGGGGACTTTCGGACCCGCGGATTGTCGCACTTGCATTCTCTTTCATTCACTTATGCATAAGTCTGCCTCAACACTTCGAATTTTCTTTAATTCATGGGTATGTGGATTCAAATATTTTCCTTCCCTTTCCGCAGCCTTCACATTGCACTTCAACTTCCGTGTTCTATATTACAACCATCACTTAAATTTTATTCTCTTCGTGGATGTCAGGTTCCCAAATGCACCATTATTTTGATATTCACAAGTCCGACCAACCACATTCTATACTTAGTCTCTTTGGATAGGTTATGCAACCAAGGGTTCGTGGGTTCACGGAAATTTCATATTAAACATCTCTCATCTTCATCCCCGCCATTACATTTCTTTTCCCAATACACAATAAGTATTATTTAAATGCTAACAATTGTTATGCAGACTTCGAAAAGGACATTATTAATGGCCAATGGCTTGACAAATATTCACTAAATATTCACTCAATTCTTATTTGCGAGGGGATTAAATTATCATTATCTTTCGAAAAACATCATTTGTAAATATCACTCAGCCGAAGAAACAATTCTATCAACTTAATTGCAACATCAGCTCGACAACAGTTCTACGGTGATACTTTCAATATTTTTGGCCGCGAAGATCAGAATTTCCAGTGGTCGAGAGCATATTGGTATTATTCCTCCCCTCCTGCTACTCAAAGAAACAAGAACATGATTTGGACATCTGAGATTGCTCTTGTTGGTTGTGTTCCATAGTTTTTTGACTGTAATGAAATTGTTGCATGGTGTGTTGAAAAATACATACCAAATCAAAGGGATATACAACTCCAGAGACATTCCCCAATTTCTTTGTCACCTCAAGTTTTCCATAAAATGTTAAAGCTGCAAGAGCCCACTCTCACCTTCAAAGGTGAATCTTGTAGAGACTTTTTGAAGAAACATAATAATGGGCCCGACCTCTTGCTAGAGTACTTGGAGAATTCTGCGTCCATACCAATGGACATAACCATAATTCAAGTTAACTCTTTGAAGAAACCTTATTGGTAAATCGCATGGTTATTCACCAGAATAACAGGTCAGGAAAATAATATTTCCATATCTCGGATGATTTTATATATCTTATATTTTACAGTCCAAGAGAAAGTTATTTTTGACTGGGGTAAGCTCATTTCCATCAAATTCGCTTCCCAATTATTGCATTATAAAAAGGATAAGAAATTATTTATGGCTTCATATTTGATATTTGTTATCGCACATTATTAGCAATTCCCAAATTTGAATATCAGGAAGAGGATAAAATGTGAAGCGAGCCCTATTACCTTTTGGTATCAAGCATTATGGAGGCATAAAACCCCTTTATTTTTCTATGAAGTTTATAATGATTTATTTTCAGTTTAAAAAAAAAAAAAAACAATTCGGCGAAAGCACCTCTAGGATATCTATTGAAGATGCCAAATTTCTAGAGAAGAAAGGAACGATATACAAAATGAAAAATCATAGTATTATAAGAATATTTTGTTCAAAATAAAATCCTTCCTTTCTTCCATATTATGTGCCCGATAAATTATTCATCATGGAGGTAGCAAGGCAATACAATTTCTGGTTGCACTTTTTCCATGAAAAAAGAAAAAAATAGTTTATTCCTCTGCCCTAGAAGATTGGAGAATTTGTATTGATGAATATGAATGAAATTGATGAATTTGTGGGTCATTTTAACAATGTCAGTTTGAAATATGCTGAGAATATCAAAGGTTTTTACCCAAACAAAACCTTTGTTGAACATATGAAATAAGTGGGGTTTAGTAATTCTTTCATTCAAACTATTTTGAGTGAAGAAGAATAAATCAATAGCCAAAACACTCCTGCACATAATACTTCTGATCTGTAAACCTAACTCAGCAACAACGATCATTATAAAAAAAAAGGAAAGAATTCTGGTGATAGGAATGCTCAATCTCCAGTTTCCACTCCGAAAAATACTACATCCAGGAGCAATGCTCCATTGACCTATTCAGTTAAGAAATCTTTCAACAATAGCTCTAATGGAGGAGGAGATAAAAACCCTCCCTTTGGAAAAAAATGAGATTTCCCACAAACTTCCTGTAAGAAAGAAAAGAAAAACTCCATTGCAGGAGGAGGAGAATATTCTCTTAGAAAATGATATTCAAAGTTTCTCTTTGGAAGATATGGAATTGAAAACAAATATTGAAAATATAGAATTTTTTGAAATAAAACAATAGGATCATGTTGTTCAACAAAATATTGGATTGGAAGTTGTCGGGAATGAATGATTCAGTGAAGAATAATTCTTTACTATTCAGAGTGTTGTCTTTGATAAAGATCATAAAAAGTTAATATTGGAAAGAAATGATCATAGAAATAAGAAAGGAAAATCCTGTTCAGAGGTTGACCTTAAGTATCTGCAACCATCTCAAATTTCCAAAATTCACAAGAAAACCGAGGATGTGCTTGATGATTCTATTGATGGTTTGGAAGTTGAGAATGCCAGGCTAAAATAAAGAATCAAAGAATTGGAAATTGAATTGATGCCTCTTCCCATTTTGGCTATCTCTTTAACAATGATAAAGCCAACCACATCAGGTACCAAATTCAAAGGATAATCAGATTTGCTTATGGTTGTTCGAAATTATGTCGAGAGGAATATTCAAAAGAGAATGTCACTCGAAATGGAGGCCTGATAAGTCTCTAAAAGTATTGTTTCTTTTGGTTCGAGAACACATGAATTCCATGAATATCTTCAAGCTGACCTTAAAAATGAAGAAGGGTTTTATACAGATGTTGTCTTACCATTTGGAATAAAAGCTTCATTTATGACAGAGGCAAAGAGGAGAGAAGAAGATTTGCCTTTTCCCACTCGAATTAAACAATTGAAATCCAGTTGGGTAGAAAAGATTAAAAATATAAAATATATTGTTCAAAATTGTAGTGAAGTCATAAATAAGAGAGAAGAGTTATTCAAAAGCCTTATAGAAATAGACTTGGTAGGTAGCACTGTTGAAGTTCAAGAGCCCAAATTAATCTTTAATTCAATGTTTATGACAAACCAACAATTTGATGAACACGTGGAAATACTGAAAGGATTATCAGTCGAGAAATTCAATAGTGTAATTGAGTATCGTCAAGAAGAAATTTATAATTGACTTATTGATTACTCTATAAAAAATCAAGACATTGAAGAATCAATCCATGGTATTTCTCATGATCTAAGAAATTTATAAGGAGAAATATTTAATATCAAAATTAGACATGAGATAAATATTGCGCCCATGAAAAACTATATTGAAGATTGGTTTAAAAGAGCAATTGATAAGTTAACTGAAGAAGTCCAAGAAGTGGTAGTTGGGAAAGTTTTGGTAACCGTCAACGAGGAGAATAAAAGGACAACAACAATCAAATAAAAAATGAGATATACCATCATAGTAAGTTTGTGCTAATCGCATTATTCTTTCTTTATCAGTTTTCATCCAATTATTTTTTTCTTTGAATAGAAAGGTATAACCAAAATCTGATAACTTTCTCTTTGTCTTCTTTTCGTATCCCACTGCTCTGCATCCACCCACCTTCTTTCTTATACAATTTATTTCCTTGTACATGTTTACTTTTATGGTCTACGGGAACCCTAATCCCAGTCCTTTGGACAAACACCTTTTAAGTTTCAAATCATTTCAACAGACTCTATTATTTTTTAGAAATCCCAAGAGAACTCAATCGGGATCAATTTTGATTGTATTTTATAACTCTGAGAATTGAGTATAAAGTATTTGAAATTGATTCATCATAATATTTTTTTGAGCTATGTAAGTATTTACTCTATAAAATATCTCTTATGCATCTAGACCATCTTCTTTTATTTTTATGAGTGATCATAAATCTTTATTTTCACTATGATGGATGTGAGGAAATTGTGTGCAATGTGTGATGTGTGAGGTTCCTGGTCCTTTGTCAGGAATTCTCTTAAAATAAATATTCTATCTTTCAACATTTTTAACTTTCTTTGAGCATAAAGATTAGACCAATATTTCTCAATCTAAAGTTATTAAAGAATATCATAAGCCAAAGAGGAGTACCAACTCTATAAAAAGAAGGAAGGTTCATATCCTCATGATCTTGTCATTTCAGTCCTGATGGATTCAAGCATCAACATTTTTGGCGACCATACTGGGGAGACATTTATTTTCAATATATTTGAGGCCCAACTTTAGATCAAATTGAAGAACCAGAATCTCCATGTCTCAAAGTTTCGAAAAGAAGATTCAAGAAATTTTTTGCTTGTTCTAAATGCAAGGGATTTGTAAAAGGATTATTAAAAGATGTCGCACCTTCTTTGTAATTTCAAAAATATCCCAAGAAGAATTGAAGATTCAGGAGAGTGGACTTCGTGGAAACTCCATTGGAAAGACTCGAAATGAAGGATTTCATTCATGTCATGATGATCCTTGATAGTCCTCACCAAGCCCATCAATGGCTTCACAAGACTCAACAAAAGGGAGAAATACCCAAAGAAGGAGGCGATTTTATATAACCCATTTAAATCTACCAGAAGTAGACTTTCAAATGCCCGATATTTCTAATGAACTTTTTTCTACATTCTTTGGGGTTGCTTCAGAAGATGCAGAGCAACACCTGATTAATTTTAAAGCTACATGTTATGATTTCAACCTCATTGAAGACAATGTTACATATATATTATTCTTACAAACTCTACGAGGGAATGCTATTGAATGGTATAGTTCATTAATTCCTAACTCCATTACCAGCTGGGATGTGTTAGAAGATTCATTTGCAGAAAAGTTCATCGCAAAAGTGAATTCATATGTTTTTGCTGATGTTTTAAATGTTGTTTCCCACCCATCCTCTCCCATATGGAAGCAAGATAACAAAATTACCATTTTTGAAGAAGAATCTAATCAAAGATAGAATGAAATTTCTAATTCAAGTCATGTGGTTGAAGATGAAGATGAAAATACCAAATCACAAGAAGAAAATTCCAGCTTCCTAAATACTCCATATGAAAACATTTCAAGAAGCAAATTTGAGAATGAAATCAAGGAACCTCTACCAAACACATGAGAATATTTCAACCTTGCAACAAAATATAAAAATTTGCGAAAATACTTGCAGCAAGAAGAATGGGTGAAAGTATTGGATTTTGAGAAGAATGATGAACAAGATTGAATTTACAAGAAAGAAGATTCTTTTCAGGATATTGTTGATGAATCAAGAACCTTGGAAATGGTTGGGGATAAGGATAAATATGAATGTATTCTTATGTTGAAAACTCCTCAGCCAATCAAAGACAATACTATTCGTGAGCAACCAAGAATCGATTTTATTGAATTATGGTTCCAGAGAATTGTTGGCCAAACAAAGCAATCAAATTTTCACCATACTTGTTCTAATTTTTCTCCAGTACATATTGATAATTACCTTGACTCATTGGTACAACTCCCAACATATCTTAGAATTTTGGAGTTCATTCCAATGATCAAGTCAATGCTTGAATGGCTCCATTGTAAATTTACCTACACCTAAGGTGCCCCTTTCTTTCAAGTAAGTTAGGGTAGGTAGATCATGTATGCACATATTTTTGTTCAATATTGCACAATAATGTAGTCAAAGTTGAAGCTAGCTCCATGAAATAAGAAGAATTGCAAGAATTCATTTTGAAGATGACTCCATACCCCAATGGAGAAGGAAATTGATCTTGAGATTTTGGTGTTCTCAGGAACCTACAGGGGGTTATCATCCCACAGTTGGAGCGAGTTTTTGAACCCCTTTTGTGTTTTTTTGTTTCCCCTCCCTTATTCTATTTTCCCATATCTTTACACTCTCTCTTCCCCCCTTCTATATTTCCCCTTTTTCCCATTTCCTATGTATCCCTTATTTTTTCCCTTTCTAGGTTACTATACTTAGCCATTTTCACGTTCGCGGAGCTGCGGATTGTCGCACTTACAATGCATTCTCATTCATTCACCTTTGCATAAGTGCGCCTCAACACTTAGACTTTTAATTAATTCATAGGTACACATATTCAAATATTTTTCTTCGCTTTCCCATCCTTCACATTGCACTTCAACTTCCGTGTTCTACATTTTGACCATCACTTAACTTTTATTCTCTTCACGGATGTCGGGATCCCAAATGTCCCATTATTTTGATATTCACAATTCCGACCGACTGCCTTCTATACTTAGTCTCTTCATATAGCTTATCCAACCGTGGTTTCACAGGTTCACGAAAATTTCATATTGAACATCTCTCATCTCTGCCCCCGCCATTACATTGCTTTTCCCAATGCACAATAAGTATTGTTTAAATGATAACAAATGTTTTGCAGACTTCGAAAAGGAAATTATTAATGGCGAATGGCTCGAGAAATATTCATTAAATCTTCACTCAATTCTCATTTGCGATGGGATTAAATTATCATTATCTCTCGAAAAAGCTCATTTGTAAATATCATTCAACCAAAGAAACAATTCTATTAAATTAATGGCAGCATCAACTCAACAACAGTTTTGTGGTGATACTTTAAATATTTTTTGCCGCGAAGATCAAAATTTCCAGTGTTCGAGAGAATATCGGTATTATTCCTCCCCTCCTGTTGCTCAAAGAAACGAGAACGTGATTTGGACATTTGGGATTTCTCTTGTTGGTTGTGTATGATAAGTGTTCGACTGTAAAGTGTTGGAGATATAACACACTCACATATAATTATTTTCCTAAGTTTTATTGTCCAATGTTGAGAACAAATCCTTAGATGAGAATATTATCTCTAGAGATTATTCCCCTACAAAATAGGGCATTCCTCTTCAATTTAGATTCAGTTACACTCAATTACACTTAGTTATACTAGTGGAAGTCGTGACTTAGTTAACTGAGGATTGCATGGACCAGTTAACTAGGACTAGGTGGCAGTTCACTCCAATGTCTGTCAGTGAGTGTCTATATCTCTCTAGATCAATACTGTGGCACATTAGTTACTCATGTAGCCTATATCTATTGTAAATTATTCACTCTTTGAGTGTGGAATATGGTTAATGAGGATTCTTCCATTCTTTCTCTCTTGCTTCTCTTTTCTCATATTTTCTCTGCAAATTGTGTATGTCATTTGCTAGCTAGATCTATTCTGTGCAGGTTCAACACATTTACATAAAGAAATTGTTGCATGGTGTGTTGAAAAATACATACCAAATCAAAGGGCTATACAACTCCAGTCATATTCCCCAATTTATGTTTTCCATAAAATGTTAAAGCTGCCAGAGTCCACTCTCCTCTTCAAAGGTGAGGCTTGTAGAGACTTTTAGAAGAAACATAACAATGGGATCGACCTCTTGCTAGAGTATTTGGAGAATCCTGCATCCATACCAGTGGACATTACTAGAATTCAGGTTAACTTTTTGAAGAACCCTTATCGACAAATCACATGGTTATTCACCAGAATAATAGGTTAGGAGAATATTGCTTCCATATCTCAAATGATTTGATATATCTTGTATTTTACAATCCAAGAGAAATATATTTTTGACAGGGGTAAGCTCATTTCCACCGAAATCGCTTCCCAATTATTGCATCACGAAAAGGATAAGAAATTATTTATGGCTTCATATTTGATACTTGCTATCGCACACTATTACCAATTCCCAAATTTGATTATCAACAAGAGGATAAAATGTGAAGTAGATTATGTTACCTTTTGGTATCAGGCGTTATAGAGGCATAAAACCCCTTTATTTTTCTATGAAGTTTATAATGATTTCGTTTCAGTTTTCAAAAAACTTTTATTGGGCAAAAGCACCTCCAAGATATCTATTGAAGCTGGCAATTTTCTAGAGAAGAAAGGAATGATAGAAAAAATGGAAAATCATAGTATTATAAGAATATTTTGTTCAAAATAAAATCCTTCATTTCTTCCATATTATGTGCCCGATAAATTATTCATCACAGAGGTAGAAAGGCAATACAATTTATGGTTTCACTTTTTCCATGAAAAAAGAAAAAAAAAACAGTTTATTACTCTTCCCTGGAAGATTGGAGAATTTGTATTGAGGAATATGAATAAAATTGATGAATTTGCAAGTCATTTTAACAATGTCAATTTGAAATATGCTGAGAAGATCAAAGGTTTTGACTCAAGTAAAACCTTTGTTGAACATATGCAATCAGTGGGGTTTAGTAATTCTTTCATTCAAACTGTTTTGAGTGAAGAAGAAGAAATCAATAGGCAGAACACTTCTGCACATAATACTTTCGATATGGAAACCTTACTCAACAACAACAATCATTATAAACAAAAAGGAAAGAATTATGGTGATAGGAATGCTCCATCTCCAGTTGCCACTCCAAAAATACTACATCCGAGAGCAATTATCTAGCGGCCTACTCAGTTAAGAAGTTTGTAAACAATATCTCTAGTGGAGGAGGAGATAAGAACCCTCCCTCAAGAAAAAATTGAAAGTTCCCACAAACTTCTTGTAAGAAAGAAAAGAAAAACTCCACTGCAACAGGAGGAGAATATTCTCCTAGAAAATGATATTCAAATTTTCTCTTTGGAAGATACAGAATTAGAAGTAGACATTGAAAAGACAAAATTTTCTGAAATAAAACAACATGAGCATTTTGTTCAACGGAATATTGGATTGGAAGTTGTCGGGAATCAAAGTTTCAGTGAAGAATAATCCTTTACTATTCAAAGTGTTTTCTTTGATAAAGATTATAAAAAGTTAACATTTGAAATAAATGATCAGAGAAATAAGAAAGGAAAATCCCGCTCAGAGGTTGACCTTAAGTATATGTGACCATCTCAAATTTCCAAAATTCACAAGGCAAATGGGGATGCACTTGATGATTCTATTGATGGTTTGGAAGTTGAGAATGCCAGACTAAAAGAAAGAATCAAAGAATTGGAAACTGCATTGATGCCCCTTCCCATTTTGGCTAGCCCTTTAACAATCATAAATCCAACCACATCAGGTACCAAATTCAAAGGATCATCAAGTTTGCTTATGGCTATTCGAAATTATGTCAAGAGGAATATTAGAAAGAGAATGTCACTCGTAATGGAGGCCTGGGAAGTCTCTAAAAGTATTGTTTCTTTTGGTTCGAGAGCACATGCGTTCGATGAATATCTTCAAGCTGACCTTAAAAATGATGAAGGGTTTTATACATATGTTGTCATACCATTTGGAATAAAATTTTCAAATATGACAGAGGCAAAGAGGAGAGAAGAAGATTTGCCTTCGCCCACTCGAATTAAACAGTTGAAGGCCTGCCGAATAGAAAAGATTAAAAATATAAAAGATATTATTCAAACTTGCAGTGAAGTCATACCAAAGAGAGAAGAGTTATTCAAAAGTATTACATAAATAGACTTGGAAGGTATCACTGCCAAATTTCAAGATCCAAAATTAATCTTTAATTCAAATTTTATGACAAAGCAATAGTTTGATGAACACGTGGAAATACTGAAAGGATTGTCGACCGAAAAATTCAATAGTGTAATTGAGTATGGTGAAGAAGAAATAAATAATTGGTTGATTTATTACTCTATAAAAATGATCTAGGTGGATATCGATGGCCACCCACCTATTCCATTGGCTCGAAAAATAGTTTTCCACCTTGGCAGTTTTTTGGGTTCCAAACTTCTGGGGCCGTTTTGAGGCCCTAAATGACTTTTTTTGGGGATTTGGGGCCCAGGAGATTGCCAAAACCATTGTCCTGGGCCACTCCAAAATTGTTCTTCTCGGTTAGGTCTTTTCAATGGGCTATTGTGTGCCTAAAACGAAGATCGTATGCAAAAGTTACGAGCCCGAGAAGTTGATGTACTAACTTACCCAAACGGGGCCCATATGACTTTTGGCGCTTCATCTCCAAGGGTTAGGTTTTTGGATGTCTAGGTTTATTTGAAATTCATGTTTATTGTAAAAGGACTTCAGAGCCTCATTATAACCATCTTCTTATGAATGAGCGCAACTGTCACATCTCTTCTTAGAGATAAGCCGCCACCATTCCAACAAGCTTGTTTTCCGCTGCATTTTACAGTTTCAGCTTATTTCCTTATAGAATAGAAAACCAATTTTACCATATCTTTGTTATTTTGTGTTAAACATATTTTAATAATCGGTCTTCACTTTTTTCTGCTCATAAAATGCGGATCAGTGGTATCAGAGTAGTCTTCTCCTTGTCGTCTTAATGCATGTCCCCAACGAGGTCAGGGTATAAAGAATTGGGTCTCGAGCTTGTTTCTCTTGAGGACAAAATCTCTCGCACACCCAAGAGACCTCTCATGGTAGGAGAAAATAAATATGGTGGGGCATGATATCCTTTCAAAATGTTGCTTGAGGAAGCCCTCACGTAACAGACGAACGAGATGATGGATAGTTTCGCGCAAATCCTTCAGTGGCTACCACCAAGTGACACATCTTCCTCGAGCGGAGGCGCCGCCCCCTTCAAGGTACAAATAAACTTTGATATTCCTATATTTGAATTTCAGATAGACGCAGATGCTGTAAGTAAGTGGTTGAATCTACTAGAAGGGTATTTTTTTGTCCATAACTTTTCAAATAGAGAAAATATTACTTTGGTGCTCCTCAAAGTCATTCCCCATGTCAAAGATTGGTGGGAAAATTTTTGTGAGCAAAAGGAAACAGATAAAACCTAATTATTTATAGTCACGACCACCTAGGAATCCTTCAAGGATGTTATTAAGGAACAATACTACCCTGTTGGAAGATATGACGACTTGTATACCAAATGGACCACACTGCGACAAGAAAGAGACCAAGCAGTGCGAGAGTTCAAAAATATCTTCCATACCTTGCGCACCAAGCTGGGTATCAAATATTCAAAGTGACATCTAGTGCTCAAGTATCGAGGTTCTCTGCATAGATACATCGAGACCGAAATGGAACTTCTTGACATCATGTCCTTGGGTGCGGCCTACTGATATGCATTCAAAATCGAGCAGAAGCTCAAGAAAAAGACGCGACAATTTGGGCCTGGGAACCCTTACAGCAAAATCCAGGAAAGGGCGGCCCCAACCCACAGAATAAAGGATAGAGAAAATATGGACAGTATCAGGAAAACCAGTCCAAGCCACAATAAAAGAAGGACACCGAAAAGACAAAGAAAGATACTGGGAAGTGGTGTGACTTCCATAAGATCCCTTGGCATAACATTGTTGACTGCCGCTCAAAGTAGTCACTAGTGGCCGAAGTGAAAGCCTCTGAATTAGATGTGGTTTTTGACTCTGATTCAAACCTAGAAAGGGGAAGACAAATCATTGACATAGAACCCAGTGCCACCGTTGCTACCACCAATCTCCAGCCTGGTGAACCACATGAGCCAAAAGAAGGAGAGCGCCTCTTCCATTCATATATGTGGGTAAAAGGCACCCTGCTGCACTTCATCGTTGATAGCGGTAGCCATAAGAACCTCATCTCAATAGAGGTTGTCAAGTAGCTGGCCCTGCTGACAACATCGCACCCATAACCCTACACCATTGGATGGCTCCACCAAGGAAGCGATCTCCATGTCAACCAATAGTTTCGACTGTTGTACAACATCAAGCCCTTCAAACACGAGGTATTGTGTGATGTTTCTCCTCTCGAAGTTTGTAATGTTCTTTTGGGCCAACCTTATTTATGGAAATTTCATGTTGTATATGAGTCTAGGCCTCGTAGTGTTATTATTACTTTGAACAGGAAATTGTACAGGATACCCGAAGCATTCCCTCCTAGTGCTATTTCCTTGATCTCTGCCAAGCAATGCAAGAAGGCCATCTCTCAGCTCGAGAAATTTGTCTTCTTCATGATTCGCTCTCAGAGTGAGCGAAAGATTGCAACCACATCCAGGGCCTCCATGACCGATCTCTCCACACAACAGAAGCAAGTGGATAAGGTCGTGGAAGAATACTCAGATATATTATCCTCTCCTACTGGGGTACCTATGCACTGCTAGGTCAATCATCCCATCGATCTGACCCCAGGTGCACCGCTACCCATTGGGCTAGTCTATCGCCGCTCTCTGTTAGAAAATGAGGAGATCAAGAGGCAGATCCAATACCTTCTCCACAAGAGGCACATTCATCCCAGATCATCGTCGTGTGAGAGCCCAATCGTTTTGTTGTAGAAGAAATATGGGACCTGGCAACTTTGCATTGATTACCGGGCCCTGAATAAAATCACAGTCTGAAACCAGTACCCGATTCCCCGAATCGACAACCTCCTTGTTAAGCTCATGGGGGCCAAATAATTTAGTAAGATTGATCTGAATTATGGCTACCACGAGGTCCTAATAGAACATACAAATGTATGGAAGACTGCCTTCAAGTCAAAATAAGGTATTTTTTAATGGTTGGTCATGACCTTTGGTTTGACAAATGATCCAACAACTTTTATGAGGATGATGGACGATATCCTATGACCTTTCACCAATACTTTTGTAGTGGTGTATCTGGATGACATCCTCATCTACAACAAGACTTGGGTGGAACACTTGCAGCATATTCACCAGGTTCTGCACACACTGTGACTACACAAACTATATGCAAACTTGGAAAAATTCTCCTTCGTCATGGACAGGGTCCATTACTTAGGCTACATCGTTGATCAACATGGTGTGCATGTGGATCCATCCAAGATCCAGGTCATCCGTGACTGGCCAGCACCAACCACACTCACTGAACTTTAGAGTTTCTTGGGCCTCACCAATTTCTATCACAAGTTCGTGTTGGGATTCTCTCATATCGCATGGGCCCTCAACCAAGTAACCAGGGTTGGCAGTAAGGAAAAATTTGTGTGGGGCCTGTCCGAACAACAAGCCTTCGATGAATTGAAGAAGAATTTGTGCCCATCCCCGATACTCTCATTATCAAACCTGCAACATCCCTTTGAGATCGAGACAAATGCTTCAAACTATGTTGTGGTCGCCATTCTCACTCAAAACGGCCACCCCATGGAATATCATAGTGAGACACTATCAGATGTTGTTCGTAAGTACCCTACTTACGACAAAAAAATGTACTCCATTGTGCAAGCCTGCTGCCAGTGGAGAAATTACATTCTTGGGAAGGATACAGTCATCCACACTGATCAAAAGCCACTACAGTTCATGAATACCCAAGGCAAATTGCATAATGACCGCCATCAGAAGTGGTCAACATACTTACAATAGTTCCACCTCAACATAAAGTATAAAATAGGAAGTACCAACCAATTTGTTGACTACCTCATCCGACCTCCAGTCGCGATAGTCACCACAGTGCTGGACTCTTGTGACCACCAGACCTATGAATGGCCCCACCTCTACAAGATAGACCCTGACTTCTCCAACACCTACCAAATTTTGGGCGCCAAATCAGTGGTCACTAATTTCCATCTTCAGGACGGGTTTTTGTGCCATCTGGGCCATCTTTGCGTTCCATCAAGCGAGTGCGCAGAGTTGATTTGGGAAGCTCACTACATTCGGGTGGCAGGAAACTTTGGCGTAAAAAAGACAGTGGCAGTGCTGCAAACACATTTATATTGGCCGAAACTTCGACAGGATGTCGACAAGTATATCGGGTCCTTCACCACCTGCGCTATTTCCAAGCCGATGAATAATAAACATGGCCTATACAGCCCTCTGCCTACTCCTAACAGGTCGTGGTAATCCATCTCAATGGATTACATGTCAGGCCTCCCATCCACCAAGAGGGGAAATGACTGTGTTTTTGTGGTTGTTGATAACTTTTCCAAGATGGCGATTCTAGCCGCTTGCAAGAAGAACATCACAGTAGAAGCCACTACCAAGCTCTTCTTTGAATGAGTATGGGTACATTTTGGGATCCCACAAACCATTATCTCAGACCATGACAGTCAATTCCTTAGCTCATTCTGGTCGATCCTTTGGTCATTGCTGGATACCAAGCTCACCAAATCCACTTCCTTCCACCCCCAGATAGATGGCCAAACTGAGGTTGTCAACCGGATGGCTATACATATCCCACGCATGTACAATTCAAAACACCCCCAAATATGGGATGAGAGTCTTCCCTATGTCCAACATAGCTACAAGCGAGCCCTGCATATCTCAACTAGCCATAACCCTTTCAAGTGGGGTTGGGATTCCAACCATTGGGCCCCATGGATGTTGCACTACCCTTGGCGAACACCTTGACCGACTAGTCCCCTGCTACACCAGAAGCTGACAAAGCCACCAAGTTCATTGAGTGAATCCAGCACATCCACCAACAGGTTCAGTATATCCTCCATAAGTCTAATGCCAAGTACAAGGAGCACCATGATCAACATCGGGTGCCACATAAGTTTCAAGTGGGCGACAAAGTGTGGTTGCATTTGTAGAAAGAACACCTTATAGGGCCCCATCGAAAGCTTTTCCCACTCTGTTATGGGTCGTACACCATCACCAAGGTTGTGGGTGACAATTCTTTTGAGCTCAACATTCCCCCCTTCCTTGGTCTGCATCCAGTCTTCAACGTGGCTCTCCTTCGACCATATTTCCCACCATTATTAGACACCTTAGAGATAGAAGAGAAGTTGACACCAACAAAGGTCAACCCTGGTTGCATGCAACATGCATCCAATGATCATATTGTGGACACACAGATCAAGGGCACTCGACAGCAAAGGATCCAGCTTTATCGATTCGCCAAAGCAGGGCAACTCCTCCAACAAGGCAAGTGGCTCACCCGGGGCCAAATTTCAGTAAACAATTCCTCATCTGATGGGGGAACTCAACGCAATGGAGAACATTGCTTCCTAAGGAGGGAGGATTTATACATGTGTATATTGGTGGCCACCCACCTATTCCACTGGCTCGAAAAACAATATTCCACCTTGGTAGTTTTTCGACAACTTTTCGGGTTCCAAAATTTCAGGGCCGTTTTGAGGCCCTAAATGACGTTTTTGGGGGATTTTGGGCCCGAGTGATTACCAAAGGTAATGCCTTGGGCTAGTCGAAAATTGTTCTTCTCGGTTAGACCTTTCCAATGGGCTATCATGCGCCTAAAACAAAGATCGTATGCAAAAGCTGCAACCCTGGGAAGTTGATGTACTAACTTACCCAAACGGGGCCCACATGACTTTTGGCACTTCATCTCCTAGGGTTAGGTTTTTGGATGTCTAGGTTTTTTGACATTCCTGTTTATTATAAAAGGCCTTCAGAGCATCATTGTAACCATCTTCTTGCGAATGAGCATAGTCGTCACATCTCTTCTCAGAGATAAGCCACCACCATTCCAACAAGCTTGTTTTTCACTACATTTTACAGTTCCAGCTTATTTCCTTATTGAATAGAAAACTAGTTTTACCGTATCTTTGTTATTTTATTTTAAACATCTTTTAATAATCGGTCTTCATTTCATTTTGCTCATAAAATATGGATCAAAAAAATAGATACATTGAAGAATCAATCCATGGTATTTCTCATGATCTAAGAAATTTATAAGGAGAATTATTTAATATCACAATTACACATGAGATAAATGTTGCACCCATGAAAAATTGTATTGAAGATTGGTTTAAAAGAGAAATTGATAATTTAACTCAAGAAGGCCAAGAAATGACTGTTGGGACAGTTCTGATAACTCTCAGCGAGGAGAATAAAAGGACAACGACAAGCAAATAAAAAAATGAGAGATACTATCATAGTAAGTTCATGTTGATCACATTTTGCTTTCTTTATCAATTTTCATCCAATCTTTCTTCTTCTTTGAATAGAAAGGTATAACCAAAATATGGTAAATTTCTCTTTGTCTTTTTCCCAGATCCTGTTGCTTTGCATCCGCCCACCTTCTTCCTTATATAGTTATATTTCCTTGTACATGTTTACTTTTATGGTTTGCGGGAACCATAATTCTAGTCCTCTGGACAAACCACTTTTAAATTTCAAATCATTTTAACAGACTCTATTATTTTTGAGAAATCCAAAGAGAAATCAGTCGGGATCAATTTTGACTATATTTTATAACTCTAAGCTTTGAGTATAAAGTATTTGAAATTGATTCATCATAATAATTTTTTGAGCTATGCAAGTATTTACTCTATAAAGGTTCTCTTATGTGTCTAGACCATCTTCTTTTATTTTTATGTGTGATCAGAAATCTTTATTTTCACTATGATGGATGTGAGTAAATTGTGTACAATGTGTGATGTGTGAAGTTCCTGGTCCTTTCTAAGGAATTCTCTTAAAATAAATCTTTTATCTTTCAAAATTTTTATCTTTCTTTGAGCATAAAGATTGGACCATATTAAGGTCCTATATTATTTCTCGATCTAAAGTTACTAAAGAATATCATAAGCCAAAGAGGAGTACCAACTCTATTAAAACGCATTAGGATTCATATCCTTGCGAGGTTGTTGTTTCGGTCCTGACAGATTCAAGCATCAATGGATAGATAAGTATTTCACATGTAGATTGAAAACAATCAAACAATCATTTTTATTTCGAAGATCAAGTAGATGTTATTATGTTTTAAAAAATAATAAACATCTAAGTATTTTTTAGATCAATTTGGTATTAGATCTCAGGTTTGACAAGTGTTTGTGAGTGAATGCTTACAAGTTCCAAATCCAAGCAAGGAGAAGGAAAACTTGCAAGTTACAATCCAGAGATTGGTTCAATATGTTTTTCTCATCGAAGAGAATGAGTTCGTCGAGAAAATTGGGTCCTTACAACTCCAAAGATTATTTCTTCAAGGCTTTTAATTTAATGAAATCCAAGGTGGAAGAAATATACGAGGGTTGAGAGAAGGCCAAGGAGGAAGGTGCATCAGAGAAAGTTGAACCAGTCAAAGAGGAAGGAGGAGTTAATAAAGGTGGTCCTTCAGAACCCTCCTCACCATCATTCTCATCGTCGTCTTCTTCTGAGGGAAGTAAACATTCTTCACATAAAAATAATCCCTATAAGAAGTCTGATCATAATATGCCTTTATTAAAATTGGATGTCAAGTTTGAATTGTCGACCTATGATAGAGAATTGAATGCCGAGAAATTGGAAAGTTGGATCAAACAAATAGAGGACCTATATTGCAGGGTTCAAAAGTTCATGGATGACACTTCAAAGATACAAATATTTTCTCTTCGACTAAGTGGAACAACCTTAATATGGCGGGAGAGTAAGACGCAAGTTGATCTTGTTCAAAAAGGTAAATTGATCTCCTCTTGGGATAAATTTACTAAGGCTATAAGAAAACAATTCTATCCATTAGCTTATACTCTAATGGCGATTATAGAATGGCAACATCTAAGGCAAGGAAAAGGCTAGAATATTCAAGCATATACATAGGAATTCAAAAAGAATGCATTACCCTTATGAATTTCGTTGTATACTCACGAAACTCTTCTAAAGTATATTGGTGGCATGCTGTCACAGACCTAAAATCCCAATAATTTATTTATATATATATACAAATATCCATAATATACTCTAACGATAGTTCGTCATCATTATCGTCACATATAATTTTATTCATGTCTTATGAATTCATTTATTTCCCTTTTTATACAGAAATTTCATTATCCTTTCAATCGTTTTTTTATAACGAGAATCTCATAGTGAACAAACTTACACAAAAAGACCTTTATAATCTCTCATATCTCGTCATATAATCTTATAGTTTAATAATGGAACTGCTCTATAGTAAAAAATATAGTTCTACCTTATAAATGTTCAGTTAGTCACCTTTATCGAAGAGCGGAGCAAGTGCAAGCTAGGGTTTGACAGTCGTGGCCATAGCAGAGGACAACATGAGCACCAAAGGGGGGGGGTAAGGGTACCCCCTCATACAAACAGGTAGTGGTAGACAGAGGAAAAGGGCGAAGAGGCGTAGTTTTCAAGGCACCAGTGATAGGCACCTCAGGATAAAGTCTTTGAGGGAGGCCCATACTTCCACGCCTCAACAAGACTGTACATGCGACCATGGAAGACAAATTTCTCCCCAGAAAAAGAGACTTTAAAAAATGTGTCGGTCTGGCTGATATTTTATTCCTTACCTTTAGACTATTGGTTACCCTCTACTTTCGAAGCAATAGGAAACAAAATGGGGAAATATGTGAAGACCTCAGAAGCCACCCTAAAAGGGAGATATACATCTTATGTAAGAATCTGCATAGAAATGGATGTGTCGGGAGCACTCCCAGAAGCCATAAGTCTGGAATTCAGGGATGAGGAATGGATCCAAAACATAGATTACAAATATATCCCCTTCAGATGTCGAAGATGCCATGATCATGGCTACCTGATTAGAGAATTTCCTCTTAATAAAAAATAGGAAGTGAAAAACCCCAAACCACATGTTTGCACTCTATTCGTCACTTGGTGAGCAAATTGAGAGTACTTACATGCCCAGTTGGGCTCTGATAGGCATGACAACTATGAAAGGAAAGGTTAGAAAAAGAAACTACAAAGTTAGAAACAAGCATTAAACAAAAACAAAATGAAACTATGAGCATATAAAGAAATAAAAGACAAATGTAAATGGACCAATATCACCAATGTATAAGCTGATCCTATTGATGAAATCCAAAGACACACAATGGAGAAAGAAGACTTGGGTCCCTTCCCTCTCTAATGGAAGGCTCTTGAGGCCCTCAACTGATTGCTCTCCTTACAATGAAAGATGAAGAATGTGGGTGAAAGAACTCCAAGCTTGTCCACTCTAG